>JACEEZ010003195.1:0-10000 GCA_016584305.1 Chionoecetes opilio
TTCTTTATTTTCGACCAGTTTTAGAGATTTTAATATTTTCGATTAGTTTATGAAGTGTCACATAAATTAAAACGAGGAATCATACCGACTTCTAGAGCAAAAATAGACAAATAGGTTGACAAACAAACACTCACTCTCTCTCTCTTCTCTGTCTGTCTCTCTCTCTCTCTCTCTCTCTCTCTCTCTCCTCTCTCTTCTCTCTCTCTTCTCTACCGTCAGGTGGCCTGGTTGGTAGAGCGCTCGTCTCGCGTGTAGAGTCCCTGCATTCGGTCAGGTGGTTCGAGTCCACAAGATCGTCCTGGCGTGGTGGCGCTTGTATAGTCAATAACCTTGTAGTGGTACTTGCAAAGTGTCTAGATAGGATCAAAGTATCTATCTATATCTCTCTCTCCTCTCTCTCTCTCTCTCTTCTCTCTTCTCTCTCTTCTCTCCTCTCTCCTCTCTCCTCTCTTTTCTCTTCAATAACTAGACATGATTAGATACAGTAGAGATAAACAATCAGATTGATGCCAAAGATAGAAAATCAGATACACATAAAAGAAAGAAAGAGAAAATGTAATATATAATTTTCAAAACAATGTTGAATTATATATTGCCCGTCCACAATTTCTCTTTATGAACTAATGAAAACGAGAATACAAGATGAACAATAGCCAGAAGAAATAGAAAATGAGAGAGAGAGAGAGAGAGAGAGAGAGAGATAGACGAGAAAGGAGAGTGAGAGATAGAGTAGAGAGAGATGAAGAGAGACGAGAGAGAGATGAGAGAGAAAGATGAGAGAGAGAAGAGAAGAGAGAGAGAGAGAGAGGGAGAGAGAGAGAGAGAGAGAGAGAGGAGAGAGAGGGAGAGAGAGAGAGAGAGAGAGAGAGAGAGGAGAGAGAGAGAGGAGAGAGAGAGAGATGAAGAGACGAGAGACGATAGGAGAGAGAAGAGAGAAGGCAGAGAGGAGCATGAGAGAGAGAGAGAGAGATCAGATCAAAACGTTATTGTGAATTAATGTACACATTATACATAATACATATATAATTAAGGGTACAAAAATAGACAAAGGGCGCACCCCCATGCAGGTTGCATAGGAAGGATTGCCATGATTAAGAAGTTACATAGTAATTTGTTAATTACATTTAGATATGCATATACAAAAGGACTATGTTATGTTACATATTATATATATATATATATAATATATATATATTTTAAGTCCTTTATGAGGCATTGGCAAAGTTTGGTGACTGTTTTTGACTTGGATAAGTTACATGGTTGTAGATAATAGTGCAGCAGCCCAGCATAGGAGGCATTGGCACAGCTGCCTCTAAAAAAGATCATTTCTTGACATTCCATTACATAATGGCGGAGTGTGTGCTTCTCTTCTGTTTTACACAGGTTACATTTTTTCATATTGATGTTGTCACTGCCAGCTACCTCCCGAGTGTACTTATACCCTAGCCTTAGCGTACTATAACACACCTGCTTGCGCCTAGTAATTAGTCCATTTTGTATGTAGTGAGGTTGACACCCTTTTGTTAGGTCCATATATGTAGTGAGAGAAACCAGACTGACCGAGCATGCTGTCATATGTCTCTATTATACGTTTCCATTTTCGCACACATTTCTGTTTTTAGACGGCCAAGGGACAGAGGGAGCGGAAACCACAACACCATCCTTAGACGTCGCACTGTTGGCGGGTTCATTCTGCACGCTCGTTACCCGCTATCCCACAGTGTGATGTGGACCATTATAAAGGTCACAGCTCTGTCCTGACACGTTATCTTATACACAAGTTTAATAATTCTGTTCATGAGGACGGTTGTGAAGAGGGTTCCTGGATGTTATCGATTGTAGGGCAGTCGTGCTGTCAGAGGCAATGATGACGTCTCCGGCCTCCGCTTGACTGCTGCCAGAGCCGCTGCTATCCCGAGAAGCTCCGTTTGGGTCGAGGAGCAGCCATCAGACATCCGGATGCTTAGCGCCGGTGTTCACCCGGCTTTCTCCTTATAGTACACGACCCCGGCCCCCGCACGCCCGTCCTCATGCAGCGACCCGTCGGTGTACAGGATATTGGGACACTCAAGGAGGGCATTCAATCTACAAAGGAAGTCCTGCCTCATCAGCTCACATGGTACATTACACTTCTTAACCTTGATGGTAGAATAGGACACATTGAAAACTGGCAGTTCCCAGGGGGGGAGATCAACTGGTTTGTGCTCCCTATCATCCATGTATTTATCAAAATTAAATGAACTGAGCTATTTCCTGACTGATGAGAGCCAAACATTACACTTTCTTTCCACTTAGGATTGAAGAGAGAGCCTCATATAACTGACCGTCATCATTAGTATTTAGTGATCTCATAATTTGGAGGGCTTGCCATTTGCTGTCTCTATGTGTGAGAGGTGGTAATCCTATCTCGTGTCTTGCACTATCCTGCTGTGTTGACCTTGGGCAACCTAAAATTATCCTAATTGCTGTATTTTGAATGACTTCAAGTGCTTTAGATTTTCCTTTGTTGAGACATTTTAAGGTGCTAGAGTTGTAGTCTATGACTGATCTGATTAAGGAAACATATAGCCTCTTAAGGGACGGAGGCAGACGACCCTACGTCTGCCATGCAACCTTCCTTAGCAACGCTAGTCGAGGCTGACAGATGTGCTTCAGTCTGGTGACTTCGTTGTGTCTTGTGTTGCAATGCCCAACAAGTACACCCATATACTTGTAGGTGGGGACTTCTTCTAGAATTTTCCCTTGTATTTTAAGGAAGCTTATCCCGATGCCGTTTATACAGCACCTTGCTTTTCTCTGGTGATATGATGAGGCCGATAGAGTTGCACAATCTCCCCAATGTTCGCAACGCGTTTTTTATGTGTGTTTGTGAGTCAGCTTGTAGCACTATGTCATCAGCATAAACAGTAATAACAACCCCTTCAAATTTGAAAGAAGCAATGATATTTATAAGTGCGTTGAAGAGCATTGGCGAGAGAACACCCCCCTGTGGTGTTCCTAATTCCATGTGTTCCCACTTAGAGTAAGCCCCCTCAAAGTAGACTCGACTGTGTCTGTCTGTTAGGTAGTCTTGTACTATTCTGATGATGGACCCCGAGGTCATATAGATAGTTGGGATAAGATGACACTGGGGTTAGTTCTATCAAAGGCTCCTTCAAATCAATAAAAACATTAAATCGTTTCCTTATGCCAGCAAGGACTCTATGAATGCAATTTTGTGTGCTCCTGCCAGGAATGAATCCATACAGATTACTGGAGAGCTGGGGTTTGATACTATATAGTAGACGATTAAGGACTATTCTTTCAAAGCATTTGCACAGACAAGAGGTGAGAGATATTGATCTGAAGGGACCCTGGGTTTCTGGTTGGGAATAGGGACAATAATAACTTTTTTCCAGGGTGTTGGTAGGGGTCCCCGCTCCATATCATGTTGTAGAGTCGCAGAACAGGGATTGCCATCAATCGTCGTAAGGAAGCGAATACCATCGTAGGTGACACCATCCATGCCGGGTGCACTAGAGCTTGCCTTTCCAGGCTCTGACGAGCTCCTCTTCGGTGATGGGCATGTTATCGGAGACATTAGGGTCGAGTAAAGCTGCTTCAATCTTCTCAATACGATTCCTGGCGTTGGTGGCAAGAGCACTTCGCACCTGTAGGGGCAGGACAGTCATAGCTGGAGGCGTCCGCCCACTCCTGCATGAGTTCGTTGCTTCTTCTTTGTTGGGTCAGGGGGAGGGGCGATGGAGCTTTCTTCCCTTGTACGATTTTGATCTTCCTTGACACTTCAGCAAGTGGCGTTCTGGATCCATGGATTGTAGAAAGGGACGTCCAGTATTTTTCTCTTGCTTTCTTTTGACATCTTGCACTTGATGCCCCATCCGCTTGAGTATCGTCAGGTTATTATGTGTGGGGTGTTTTGCCATTGATGCTTAATTTCTTGTATTGTCTGTCAATCCGCTGAAACGGCTTCATCACTTGTTATACCATCTCTTCATTTCACTCATTGTGTTCTCTTTCCATGCTGACGTCATATTAATTTTTACTCTCCAGTTGGTGTATTATGTCTGTATTGAACTCTTCTGTCGATGAGGCTGGTGTAATGTTATACCAATTATTCATTGTTCCCTAATGCGTTGCTCATGTTTCTTCGGAACACACAGTCTCTTTCTGGACATCTGGTCTCCTTAATGTATCAGGGAGAAGGATCTCTCCATACACACCAAAGTGGTCGGATGTCAACGTGTCAACCACCTCACAGTGATGACTCATTGCAGGGTCATTGATCAGACAGATATAATCAAGCTTGTTTCCCTGTAAATGTGCTGGCTCAGGTCCATTGAGAATATTCAGAACATCTTGGTTGTTTTCCATGAAAGAGACAAGCTTTTTCCCATTATTGTTGGAGCGCCCAGAGGCATTATCTCCCAGCTTATAATGGTAGGCATTCAGATCACCCATCAAAAGGTTAGGGTAACCATCAGCGAGTTCATATAACTGGCTGAAGTCAAGCATGTTATCCGTTACATATACAGTCAAGTGGGATGAGCTGAGTCCGGGTGAGTCAATACAGTCAGCTGAGATTGTTATTCCTGACATACAGAGCCAGACCTCTGTAGCGACGATGTGCGGCGGGGACTCTGTTGCTGTCCACTGTGAAGAGCTGAAAACCCTCTGATCTGTATATTATCTGTGGGATCATGGCGTGTTTCTTGTAGACACATTATGTCAAGGTCATTTGTGAAGGGAGAACTGTTGTACTTCAATGAATCTGTTTCTAAAGCCCGTTGATGTTCCAGGTTAGAATCTTTAGCGGCCTGTTGTTCATTGTGCGTCTATATTATTCGTGATAAAAGTCATTCCTGTTGCTGTGTCTTCTCTAAGTTTAGTTATCAGGTCAATGATATCCGCAATTAGGATGTTGTTAGGGCGCGATACGCCCAGTGGTGTTTTCTTAAGTACAGCCCGGATATCTTTGATATGGAGGTCACGCGGCCATACCGTACTGCTCATAACCAATTCGGCTGAAGTAAAAAGTTTCTCCTCAATAGAATCTTGTGGCTGCTGTGGAGTGGCCTGTGGCATTGCTGCAATACTGTCTTGGAGGGCATCAATACGTTCATTGACTTGCTGCAGTGCAGACGCAAAGGAGTCAATTTTAGCAGCCATCGTTTCAATCAGATTGTTGACGTTGGGCGACAACTGTGGGGATGGGGGGGTTGGAGTACGAGGTGGAAGCGGATTTGACGAGAGTGCTGGCGGTCGTGTTGGAGATGGTGTTGGTGGTGGTGTAGGCGGGGCCGAGACTGAGGGCTTGTTTGACCACGAGGGGGGTGGGAAGTCCTGAGTAGCGTCTGGAGCTTGGTGCTGGCTGGTGCTGGGTTGATGCTGGGCTTGTGCTGGGCTTGGTGATGGGCTTGGGCTGGGCTTGGTGCTGGGCTTGGTGCTGGCTTGGTGATGGGCTTGGTGCTGGGCTTGGTGCTGGGCTGGTGCTGGGCTTGGTGCTGGGCTTGGTGCTGGGCTAGGTGCTGGGCCTGGTGCTGGGCTTGGTGCTGGGCTGGTGCTGGGTTTGGTGCGGGTTTGGTGCTGGGCTTGGTGCTGGGTTTGATGTGGGTTTGATGCTGGGCTTGGTGCCGGGCTTGGTGCGGGCTTGGTGCTGGGCTTGGTGCTGGGCTTGGTGCTGGGCTGGTGCTGGGCTTGGTGCTGGGCTTGGTGCTGGGTTGGTGCTGGGCCTGGTGCTGGGTGGTGCTGGGCTTGGTGCTGGGCTTGGGGCTGGTATTGGTGCTGGGATTGGTGTGGACTTCGTGCTGGGCTTGGGGCCAGGCTTGGTGCCGGGCTTGGTGCGGGCCTGGTTCTGGGGTGGTGCTGGGCTTGTGCTGGGCTTGGTTCTGGGGTTGGTGCTGGGCTGGTTCTGGGGTGGTGTGGGCTTGGTTTGGGGTTGGTGTGGGCTTGGTTCTGGGGGTTGGTGTGGTTGGTTTCTGGGGTTGGTGCTGGGCTTGGTGCTGGGTTACGGTCGGTGAGCGAGAGGTGGTGCCCCCCCCCCTGACAGAAGAACCAAGAATTCCGGCACTACTATGGTCGCATTGGTGCTCGCCCTGGCAGTTAGCACATGGGGCTACGTCTCGCAGCGATTAATTTTCTTTACAGACAGTGGACCATATGACAGCCTGACAGAAACGATACAGGGCGACACCTGACAATTGACTAGTGTGATTCCACACGAGCATCTGCCACAAATTGGCTGGAATATATTCTTCGATCTTGAGTGTTTCTCCATCTGTGGTATTTACGAGTTCTGTGATCTCACCCCTGCACCATCAACAAGTCATTACCGACCTACTTTTTATCATGCCAGTCCCCGGCAGGGTACTTTGTATGCATACCGGTATGTGTGGACAGATAAAACCTTGATTGATATTTTTGGACTTCTTGGGGAGATTGAGCACCACATACTGAATCCTTGGTTGTTGTTCTGAGTTGATTCATCGAAACACTGACCAACCATATCCTAGCTTTCCAAATCTTGCTTTTACTTATTAGCCAGCTGCATGGCGTCTCCGAGCACGGGGAACTTATCAGCCTCTGAGAGGTTGGTCGGGTGGGAAGTATAATTGATTACTACCAGGGACTTGCTGGAGAAGCAGTGTCGCGGCGATCTGGGGTATAGGGGTACTGTTTACTGTGTTTGGTGTCGAGGGGCCAGAACAGTAGTAGTATTGAGTCCAGTTAGTGTACCAGCGTATGCTATTCCTGAAATCTCTTTCTTGATTCTTTCTCGCACTCGGTAAAGCCATCATTACTGATCAGAGTCGGTTACCATTACATTTGATTCATCATCATGTGCACCGATTCTCTTATGGGAACCAATAGGTTACATATTCCAGATTCATAGTGGTAAGTAGGCAAGCAGTGGGGACGTAAGGCACACCAGGAGGCGGCGCCCCCCTCGTCTAAAGCGCCGTGTCATATCTCCATCGTTCACTGCCTCATCCTTATGCAAGATGGAGGGCGTGGTGTGTAACGAGCACAACATCCATCCCACATAGTCCAGTCGTAGACCCGCGACTCATGGCAGGCCAAGATGGGTGCGGCCGTGTGAGATGTCAGACAAGGAGGGAGGGTGGTGTAGGGGCAGAGTAGCAGGATAGAGAAGAGACTGGTAACTCCAGTGGAAATATTATATAAATAATGACGATGATAATGAGAATAACAATAACAATTACAATAATACTGAAGATGATAATAACAATAATTATAGTAAAATTAATATAATAATAATAATAATAATCGCAATGAAAAATATATTTTAGATAACTAGACTAATATATATATATATATATATTATATATATATATATATATAATATATATATATATATATATAATATATATATATATATATATATATACACCCACCACCATCACCATACAACGCTACAAATTACAACAACAACAACAAGAAAGAAGTAAAAACAATAACAGCAGCAACATCAACAATATCTTCTAACCCTTGTATCCTTTGCCTTTTAAAAATACTGCGTGTGAAATGCGGATTTTTTTAAACCTGTGTTTAGTTTCTGTACGTCATTCCTTTTTTTTTTTTGTGATGGTGCTGGTGGTGAATTTATATATATAATAATGATATATATATATTATAATATATATATATATATATATATATAATCTCTATCTATCTATCTATCTATCTATCTATCTATATATCATATATATACTATACTATCATTATATATATATATACATATATAAATACATAAATATATATATATACATATATATATATATATACATACTATATATATATAATATACTATATATAATATATATTATATATATATATATAGTATATATATATATATTATGTATATATATATAATATGTATAATATAATATATATATATATATATATATTATATATATTATATATATATATATATATATTATATATATATATATATATATAGTATATATATATATATATATATATATATATATATGTATATATAGATAGATAGATAGATAGATAGATAGATAGATTATATATATAAATTCACCACCAGCACCATCACAAAAAAAAAAAAAAGGAATGACGTACAGAAACTAAACACAGGTTTAAAAAAATCCGCCTTTCACACGCAGTATTTTTAAAAGGCAAAGGATACAAGGGTTAGAAGATATTGTTGATGTTGCTGCTGTTATTGTTTTACTTCTTTCTTGTTGTTGTTGTTGTAATTTGTAGCGTTGTATGGTGATGGTGGTGGGTGATATATGACTAATAATGATGGTGGTGATGGTGGTGAAGAAAATCATGGCATTTTCCCCTAAACTTGAGACATTTATTATCAGGTTATGTCAAAGAATGTGTATACAGCAGCCTCCTCCTCCTCCTCCTCCTCCTCCTCCTCCTCCTCCTCCTCCTCCTCCTCCTCCTCCTCGTAAACGAAGTATATTTAAATCAGGTGGTCCGTGAGCCTACAAGGGATAATAGTATCCTAGATTTAGTTTTCACTACCGACATTGATCTGATTGATTACTGCGATATAGGTGAACATCTGGCAAACAGCGATCACAGGTTAATCAGATGCGGCATAAATTGCAATGTAGACATCACAGAAAATCGGTTATTAGTTCCCAATTATAATAAAGCGAATTTCACGAAGATCAGCAGGGTACTAAGCGAAGTTGATTGGATTGACCTACTAAACGGTAATAATGCGGAAAACATGTGTAATTTATTCACAAATAAACTCCAATCGGTGGTTGAAAAACATGTTCCCATGGTAGGAAAACGTCTGAATAACATTAACAGACCCAGTTGGATGACTAATGAGATTCAACAAATCATTGGCAGAAAGCGCCGAGCGCATAAAGTTTACAAGCGATCAAATGCGGACGGCGATTCTAGAGAATACAATGACGTAAAACGACGTTGCAAGGGATTAATTAAGACTAAAAAGCGTGAGTATGAAGAAAAAATTGCAAAGGAATCCAAATCAAACCCGAAAAGGTTTTTTCAATACGTTCGAAGTAAGAAAAACGTCAAAACTAGTATTGGGCCACTGAAAGATAAAAATAACATCTTGGTAAATGATAATAAGAGCATGGCAGTCGTACTCAATGCTTACTTTAATGCGGTATTTATTAAAGAAGACGAAGCTCCATTACCAGAACCAGTAAACATGTATGCGGGACTCGAAAGTGATAGATTGGAAATAGGAGAGATAACAGTAGACGAAGTATCAAAGTATTTGCTGAAACTTGACCCAGCAAAATCCGTGGGGGTGGACGAAATTTCTCCGCAATTACTTCGCGAATATCACAGTCAACTTTCGCTTCCACTAAAGATTATCCTCAATAAATCGCTAATGGACAAAAATGTTCCTAGTATGTGGAAATTAGCTAATGTTACACCGACATTCAAGAAAGGGAGTAAGAGCCTCGCAAGTAATTATCGCCCAATTAGTCTAACGTCTGTGATTGTTAAACTATTTGAGAAACTATTGCGGGATAAAATAGTGTCCTTTCTCGATGAAAATAACTCAATATTAAACTCGCAGCATGGATTTCGAAATAAGAGATCCAGCTTAACAAAAAATACTGGATTTTTTTAATGTCATTTATTCAAACTGGACGCTAAAAATTCCCTCGGATGTAATATACCTTTGATTTTCAGAAAGCCTTCGATACAGTTCCCCATAAGCGACTTTTGACCAAGCTAAGGGCACATGGCTTGGGAGAGCAACTATGTTCATGGATTGGCGATTGGCTTTCAAATCGTAAACAACGGGTAGTAATAAATGGCGAAACATCTGATTGGTTAGATGTTACTAGTGAGGTGCCTCAGGGCTCGGTCTTGGGTCCCACTCTTTTTCTGATATATATCAACGATCTGGACTGCGGACTTGTATCTAAAATATCGAAATTTGCAGACGACACCAAATTAGGCGGTAAAGCATATACTAGAGAAAACTGCGATCTCATACAAA
>JACEEZ010003195.1:15000-30000 GCA_016584305.1 Chionoecetes opilio
TCCCTATTTCCTTTCTAAATCTACGCTTTTCCAGCTTGAATCCGTTACTTCTTGTTCTACTCTAATGAGTTAGGAATGAATTAGGTTAGGTTAGGTTTAGGTACAAAAGGTACATCAACAAAAAGTTCCATATGGCGGCCAGTAGGCCGCGGCCAGTTGTCCTAGACCCTTACAAGGCTGTGCGTCAGGATGGAGAAGTGTGAAAAGTTACGTGAGCCTGTTTATACACACACACACACACACACACACACACACACACACACACACACACACACACACACAACCACACACACACACACACAACACACACACACACACACACACACAAAACATACACATACACATACACATACACACACACACACACACACCACACACACTCAGTCGTGAAGGGTAATCCGTAGTGTAGGGGTAGCACGCTCGGTTCACAACCGAGAAGTCCCGGGTTCGATCCCGGGTGGAGCGGAAACATATGGGCTGTTTCCTTAAAACCCGAGCCCCTGTCCACCCAGCAGTGAATGGGTACCGGGTGTTAGCCGGGGTTTGTGACCTGCTCTCCGGGGTGCTGGCTTCGGCCAAAACTAAGCACTAAGGATGAATGATAAAAATGTTGATATGGAGACGGGGCCATACGAGCGTCGCTCTGGCCCTGTAAAATACAACTAGATGAATACAACTAGATGAATACACACACATACAGATGACCCCTTGATCTCTCAGCTCCAAATGTAAGCCTCGTTGGAGACCATGACACGAAATCCAACCATTATAATTTCTTCTTACCTCTACCAGATGGCGGCGACAACTCTTGCTCGACCACCACAAAACATACCATCCCCTACCGCCTTCCCCCTTTCCTCCCCTACCACCTCCTTGCCTCTCCCATGCCACCAGACACCCGAAGGTACAGCCCAGCAGCCGTTTGAACTTGAAATATATATTGGTGAGGAGTGACGGGAGGATAGGAAAATGAAAGAGGGAGAGAGAGAAGGAAATGTGAGGACAAGTAGAATAGGACAGGGAAGGTCAGATCAGTGGAGCAAAGGAGGAGGAAGAGGACAGGAAGGTAATGGAACGGAGGATCAAGAAGGGAAGCAATGCATGGGAATGGAAATTGATGGAAGTGAGAAAATGGAGTTTGTTGGGAAAGCGAAAATAGGAGGATAGGAATGTGAGATGGACATAATTAATTGGCAGCAAGCAAAGCGAGCTGATACTCACCATAAGACCCATTCGCGTAAGGGGAGTGGAACCAAGTTGAAGCCAAAAAGTGAATAACTACTCCTAAATATTGTCGGATTGAGCTGAAATTTGACATGCTAGTAGTGCTGTCAAAATCAATGGGGGTCTGTGAAACAAATTTTTTGCGTAGAACAAGCCCTTAATGAGTAATTCGCGTAATGATTTAATTAGTGCTAAATAAACTTAGGTTCTACAATAACTTCTGTTGCTTGTTGAAGACTTCTGTAACTTCTATAGACTAGGTATTTTAAAAGCACTTTGAGCTCGCTGCCACGTTCCAGCCGCAATAACTGAGCCAAAAGCAAAGGGGCCAGAGGCTGGACGCCTATACTTCTATATTAATAAAAGCGAAAGTGTGTGTGTCTGTCTGTGTGTGTGTGTGTGTGTGTGTGTGTGTGTGTGTGTGTGTGTGTGTGTGTGTGGTGTAGGTTCCGCCCCCCGTGGCGGAATCCCATCATATACCACATTTTTGGAACCAGGTTGACCATGGGAAGGTTTTAAGCCCACTTATGAGATGATCCAATCACTTTTTTATTCCTTTTTTTTTAGCAGCCTATTAGCGATAATTGTGAAAAAAAGTGGGTTGCGAGAATTGAGGAAGCCTTGATGTAGAGTGATGGGTAATGGGTGAGTGAATGGGTGGGGTGATGGGTAATGGGTGTGGGGTGATAGGTGAGTGAATGGGGGGGGTGATGGGTGATGGGTGAGGGAATAGATGGGGGGTGATGGGTAATGGGTGAGTGAATGGGTGTGTGGAGATGGGTAATGGGTGAGTGAATGGGTGGGGGGTGATGGGTAATGGGTGAGTGAATGGGTGGGGGGTGATGGGTAATGGGTGAGTGAATGGGTTGGGGGTGATGTGAATGGGTTGGCGTTAATACATACATTTCTACATCCATGATTTCAGGAAAGTTAGAAGGGGCTATCTGGAGAGTCTGTGTTTGGTGGGCCTTCGGCCCACCAAACACAGGTGGTGGGCCGAAGGCCCACCAATAGCCCTCCGCAGGAGCTAGCCAAAAAGTCCGCCCGGAGGGCGGCTTTGCGGCTAGTGATAAATATAAGGAAAGAAGGAAGAATGATGGAAGGAAGTGGAAGAAACATTGTGATGAATTCATGAGATACGGGATAAAGGATATATAAGTGATTGGCAGCTCGCTTCGCTCGCTGCCACTTACCATAAGACCCATTCGCGTAAGGGGAGTGGAACCATTCGTGAGCCAACCCGTGAATAACTACTCCTAAATATTGTCGGATTGAGCTGAAATTTGACATGGAAGTAGTGCTGTCAAAATCAATGGGAGTCTGTGGAACAAACTTTTTTGCGTAGAACAAGCCCTTAATGAGTAATTAGCGTTAATTAGTAATTAGCCCTCTCACATCTAACTTTAACGTGTCATAGCGTCGCCATCTGAGGACCGATTGAGCTGAAATTTGGTACGAAAGTCCTCAAGGGTACAACTCAGATTTTTCAGACATTTTTCTGACATTATTCAGACATTTTTACGACTTTTTTCCCCGACATTTTTGCCTTCGGCCTGCTCCGAAGGAGCGCCGGAAGGCCTTGAAAGAGCTTTTAAACCCAGCCCTGCCCTCCCCTCCCCTCCCCTCCCCTCCCCTGTCCTCCCCAGCCCTCCCCAATTCTAACTTCGACACGTCGTAGCGTCGCCGTCTGTGGACCGATTGAGCTGCAATTTGGTATGAGAGCCCCCACGGGTACAACTCAGCCAGCAACTGTGAGAAACCGTGAGAAAACTGTGAGAAATGTTTGACGCTTCGTAGCGTTGCCGTCTGTTGGCCGATTAAGCTGAAATTTGGTGGGAGAGTCCCCAGGGGACAACTCAATCTTCTACCGTGATAAACTCAGTCTTAAATTCTGGCGACACAAAGCACTCGGCCTTCTTGGCTTTGACAAGACTCCAGTGCCTTCTACACTGCCCTATTAGCTCCCTCAGCCCAGCAATTCCACAAATGTACTATAAAATGTCAGCCCTCTACATATTCTCGAAAGTGTGTCCCTATGCAAGCTAAAATGCGGACGAAGGCATAGTAGGGGCACCTACTTGTTGTTATTTTACCTGCAGATAATTATGAACTAAATTTAGGTCTGTAGACTAGGTATTTTAAAAGCACTTTGAGCTCGCTGCCACGTTCCAGCCGCAAGAACTGAGCCAAAAGCAAAGGGGCCAGAGGCTGGACGCCTATACTTGATATATAATATTGCGAAAGAAGAGAAGGACGGACTAAATGTAGAGAGGACGCAAGAAAGGGGATGAAACTGCAATCAAACATAAAATGAGGTAGGTATGTAAGAGATAAATGAGAGGTAATACGAATAAAAGAAGGAAGTAAAGAAGGAAGGATGGAAGGAAAGGTAAGAAACAACAATGAAAGCACAATATGATGCAAGAGAAAGGTAAAAGAAGGAGATACAACGAAAAAAGGAAAAAAAAGGAAGGGAAGAGGAAGAAAATTGAAGAAACAGGGTCATCAGTACATACGGTTAGATGGAACAGAAGAGACAAGACAGAGGAGAAGCAAGGAAAATAAACAAGACTAAAATCAAAGGCATCATTGAAGGTAAGAATACATGACATATTCCTCAGTAATCACACTCGTTAACGTGCTGAGCCAACCAGACTCGATTTGATTAGAGTAATTGGAATCCGCAGCCCCATTAGAGGCTCACATTGTTCCAGGCTTTAAGGGGAAGGGGGCAGGCAGGGGGGAGGCGTAGGACCAAAGAGGTGGCGGTTACTAAATATAATATATTCAGGGAGATACAAAAACGTGTTCATTACGGAATACAGGAAGATAATGGCACCGGATTGGCACGATGCATTACCTCACTCCCTCATGGACACATCGCTCTCAATCACACTCACACTGATGCACTCACTCACTCAGTCATTCAGTCGTTCGCTCACTCGCATTTATTCACGCAACCACACACTTACCCACACACTCACTCACCCACGCACTCACACACTCACTCACTTACTCAAAAACAGAAAGAAAAAAAGGAAGGAAAAGCTAAAGGCAGGTAGAACAGTGAAAACAATGACAACAGAAAACAGAGAAAGAGAAAGTGGAACTGTATATCAAAACAAAGTTTAAAATAGAAAAAAAACTAAAACTCAACTCAATATGCAGATAAAATGGAGGAAAAGGATGATGAATAGGAAGAAAGAAAGCGCAACAAGAACAAAGGAATAACAAGATGATAAACAAGCCACCGTTCACGAGGGTTATTTCTCCACCATGGGTCCCGGCTGGAGGGATTGTGTGTGGAAGAACATAAGATTAACTGTGAAGGAAGATAAAACAAAATCGATGCAAACACTTTATAGAAATGGCGTAACAAAGTATGTACATAATGCTGGTATTAATATTTATCATTATGATCATGATTTTATTTTTCATTATTGCTGTTTTTTTTATTATTGATTATATCGTTATTTTATGAATACTATCAAATTAAAAGTAGTACTTGTAGCATCAGAAGTAGTATCGTCAATATGTAGCAGAAAATGCATAGGAAAAGCATAGTGTAGAAAATTGTTGTATAAGGGTACGTGTTATATATTATATATACTATTATATATATAATATATATATAATATATATATATTTTATATATTATATACATATTTTTTTTTTTTTTTTTTAATTTTTTTTTTACATTTGTGCCTATAGCGCCTGTAGGCAGTGGTGACCCAGGGCTCGGATGGTAGGGCTCTGCTTTCACTTGAGGGCTCTGATGGTTGGTCCTCGCCCGTGGTGGCGCAGGCAGGATTCTTATAGTGACGCCTGTGATTAGAGGTTCATGCCGCCCCCCTGTGTCCTCCGATGCACTCGCAATCAAAGGTAAGTGATGGCAGGGCATGTGGGTCTTCTTAGGCCACTCGACGGTGCAGAAGGTTTTTGGGGTTTTTTTCGGGGATCGAACTCGGTCACCGAGAACGCCATCCGGAGACGCTTAACCCCTCCGCTAAACGCTCTCCAATATATATATTATATATTTAATAAAGCGAAAATGTGTGTGTTTTGGGGGTGTGTGTGTGTGTGTGTGTGTGTGTGGTGTGTGTGTGTGTGTGTGTGTGTGTGGGGGTTTGTGTTGTGTGTGGTATAGGTTCCGCCCCCCTTGGCGAATCCCAAACATTACCACATTTTTGGAACCAGGTTGACCAGGGTAAGGTTTTAGCCCACTTATGAGATGAAACCGAATCACTTTTTTTCTTTTCTTTTAGCAGCCTATTGCGATAATTGTGAAAAAAATGGGTTGGGAATTGGGGGAAGCCTTTTGTAGGGGGGATGGGGGAATGGGTGAGTGGGAAAGGGTGGGGTGATGGTAATGGTGTGGGGTGATGGTGAGTGAATGGGTGGGGGGGTGATGGGTGAGGAATAGATGGGGGTGATGGGTAATGGGTGAGTGAATGGGTGTGTGGTGATGGGTAATGGGTGAGTGAATTGGTGGGGGTGATGGGTAATGGGTTAGGGAATGGGTGGGGGGTGATGGTTTAAAGGGTGATTTAATGGGTTGGGGGTGTGTGAATGGGTTGGCGTTAATACATACATTTCTACATCCATGATTTCAAAAGTTAGGGGGCTATCTGGAGAGTCTGTTTTGGTGGGCGAAGCCCACCAATAGCCCTCGCAGGAGCTAGCCAAAAAGTCCGCCCAGGGGCCCTTTGAGCTAGTATATATATATATAATATATATATTATATATATATATATATATAATTTTAATATAATATATATATATAATATAAATATAAAATATATAAATATTTAAAATTAATATATATATATATATATATATATATATACATATATTTTATATATATATATATAATATTATACATATATATATTTTTATTTTATATATAAAAATATTATATATATATATATATTATATATATATATATATATACTATTATAATATATATATTAATATATATATATTATATTATAATATTATATTTATATATTTTAAATTTTATATAATTTTAAAATTTATATATATTTTAATTTTTTATATATATTTATGTATAATATATATTATTTATTAATATATATTAAATATATATATATTATATATAAATATTTTATATATCATATATTATATATATATATTATATAATATATATTATAATTATATATATATATATTATATATATATATTATCAAAATACATATACATATATATTATAATAATATATATGTATATGTAATAATTATAATAATTATATATATATATAATTATATTAATATGTATACTTTCGGGCTCTCAACTCTTGTGGTAGCGTTTTTAAAATTGGCTCCGTGATTTCACTTTCAATCGGGGGTTTGTCCCCTAAACAAGTGGATGGGGTTTTGGTGTGAAGTAGAATTGCCAAATGGTAATAATGAAAAGATAAGATTTCACCAATCTAAACAACTTCAAACCAACTACAGTATGACTATACAAACCCAAGTCACACGAACTAAACTCAAAACCCCACCATCACAGGAACGCGCACATGCAACTCACGTCTCAAACACCTTGACCTGACGGCCGGTTATAATGAGCTCAGCATCCATCTGAGAGGGTTTTAAATCATCGCGACCAGTCCGTGGACAAGAATGGTTAAAGATGAATGAAAAAAAAAAAAAAAAAAACACAAACAACCCAAAAACAAAAAAAAAAGATTGTTGGATGTGGTAGAGGTCTGCCACATTCTGTGGTTTGGTTTCTTTGCCCTCTTCCCGGGGATTTTTTCAATGGAATTCGGGGGTTTGTTCCTTGAGGGGGTGGGGTGTGTGGTATGTAAGGGCGGATTTAAAAGTGGTTGTTGTTGGGGTGTTTTGTGTGTGTGGTGTGTGTGTTTGTGGTGTGTGTGTGTGTGTGTGGTGGTGTGTGGGGTGTCGTGCGTCGTGCGTGCGTGGTGCTGGTGCGTGCGTGCGTGCGTGCGTGGTGCGTGCGTGCGGGGGTGGTGCGTGCGGTGCGTGCGGTTTCGTGCGTGCTGCGTGCGTGCGTGCGTGTGGTGTGTATGTGGGGGTGTGTGTGTTTGTTCATTATTGTATTCACTAGTTGATTTCTGAGCTACACTCGATGGCCCCGTCCCCCATATCAACATTCTTTCATTCATCCCTTTGTGTTGCCGAAGCCACCACCCCGGGAACGGTTCACAACCCCCGGCTAACACCCGGGACCCATCAATCTGGGTGGCAGGGCTCGGATTTAAGGAAACAGCCATCTGTCTTCCGCTCCGCCGGGGTGAACCAGGCCTTCCCGGTTGTGGACCGAGCGTGCTACCATACATACGGAGTACCTTGTGTGCGTGGTGTGTGTTTTTGTTGTAATAATAATAATTAAACCATAACAACAAACTTCGAAGGTCTTTATTTAGTAATATAATACAACAGACTAAACCGTAATACAGTACAATATTTTTACTTAGCCCCTTGAGGCCCCGGAACGTAATTTCCATTGTAAATTGGGTACCATTAACGAAAATTTTTAAATGAATTAAGCATATTTTAATCTAATAACCTTTAGTATCTTTGTCGATACTAATTGGTATATTTAAATTACTTTTCCCCCTAAATTTATGAACTACTAGACGATTTTATATAGCAAAGGAAATTTTCTGGGCGTGAGGGTTAAACTTTTTTGCCTTTTTTTCTTCTTTTGTTCCATCCACCACGTTAGTCACACGCGGGTAATTTCGTGTCTCATTTATGCGCGTCCTTTGGCCTCTAATTGTGTCGTGAAAGGAAAGAATCGCCGCTGTTTTCCATCTGTCGTCACTGGCTTGTCGTGGAGGAGACGAGAGTATAAGAGTTAATCATGGACACAAAAGGACAAAAAAAGGAATAATTTACTACCGCCGCGGACACGATGGCATATGAAATGAGGCTGAGGAGAGAGAGAGAGGGGAGAGAGAGGAGAGAGAGAGAGAGAGAGAGAAAAGGAGAGAGAGAGAGAGAGAGAGAGAAGAGAGAGGGGGGAGAGAGGGAGAGAGAGAGAGAGAGAGAGAGAGAGAAAAGGAAAAGAGGAGGGGAGAGAGGTAGAGGAGAGAGAGAGAGGGGAGAGAGAGAGAGAGAGAGAGAGAGGAGAGGAGAGAGAGGGGAGAGAGGAGAGGGGAGAGAGAGAGAGAGAGAGAAAAGAGAGAGAGAGTAGAGAGAGAGAAAGAGAAAGAAGAAGAGGAGAGAAGAAGGAGGAAGAGAGAGAGAGAGAGAGAGAGAGAGAGAGAGAGAGAGAGGAGAAGAGAGGAGGAGTGTCAGGCGTGTCAGGTGTCGGGTCGGCGGTGAGGCCTGAGTGAGGCCATAAAATATTTGAACGGTGGCGCCGTTGGCGCGATACCCATTGACGTCATGCGCACAAGGGACTGACTTTGCCTCGACGCCCGGGGGGGACGTTACCTTTCTGTCTCTTTATCTTGGTCTAACCACGCGTGCTGGCTCGCGATCGCCATTTTCACCCTCCCGGTGCGAGCTTGGAGCTCATTATTTACGATATTTGGGTAATGCTGAGAAAAATACACACCACATGCCCCCATCCTCTGCTCAAGGGTGACAGTAACCACCCGAATTTCTTAGTGGAAAAATATCCGGGAACGAGCGGGACCGTTGATCGAACGCCGGACCACAGAAAGGCACTTGGCCCACATACAAAGCTGTTCAGGTGGTTTGTTGTTTTTTTTTTTTTTTTTTTTTTTTTTACATCATAAAGGGTGGCCAAGGACACAACACCAAAAGCCTGCTTAGTTGCCAGTCCCTATAAAGAAGACAGTAAGAGAATAAAATAAAAAAGAGGGGTGGGCCAATTTAGTTCGGGAGGTGTCTTGTTACTCTTCTCTTGAAAAGATTTAAGTCGTAGGAAAGTGGAAAAATAGAAACAGGAAGAGAGTTCCAGAGTTTACCACTGCAAGGGATGAAAGAGTAAAGATACTGATTAACTCTTGTATTAGGAAGATGGACAGAATAGGGATGAGAATGCGTATAAAGTCTTGTGCAGCGAGGCCGCGGTAGGGGCAGAGGCATGCAGTTAGCAAGTTCAGAAGAGCAGTGAGCATGAAAATAACGGTAGAAGATAGCAAGAGAAGCAACATTGCGGCGGTGATTTAAAGATTGAAGACAGTCAGTCAGAGGCGGGGAGTTGATGAGACGAAAAGCTTTTGACTCAATCCTGTTTAGGAGAGCTGTATGCGTGGATCCTCCCCAGACATGTGAGACATACTCCATACATGGGCGGATAAGGCCCCTGTACAGAGCAAGCATTTGGGAGGGAGAAAAAAAGGACGCAGTCGCCACGGGACACCTAACTTCTTAGAAGCTGTTTTAGCAAGAGATGAGATGTGAAATTTCCAGTTCAGATTGTTAGTAAAGGATAGTCCTAGAATGTTCATTATAGAATAAGGAGATAGTTGAGTGTCATTGAAGAAGAGGGGATAGCTATCTGGTAGGTTTTGTCGCGTAGATAGGTGAAGAAATTGGGTTTTTGAGGCATTGAACAAAACAAGGTTTGCTTTGCCCCAATCAGAAATTATAGAAAGATCAGAAGTTAGGCGCTCGGTGGCATCTCTCCGTGAATCTTAGTTCCTATTGATTTGGGGAACGTCTAAAAAAACGAGGGTTGAAAAAATGCAGGGTAGAATCATCAGCGTAGGAGTGGATAGGGCTTTGAGTTAGACTTAGAAGATCATTAATGAATAATAGAAAGAGAGTGGGTGATAGGACAGAACCCTGGGGAACACCACTATTGATAGATTTAGGAAAAGAACAATGTCCGTCTACAGTAGCTGCAATAGAACGGTTTGAAAGGAAACTTAAGATGAAGGTACAGAGAGAAGGATAGAAACCGAATGAGGGTAGTTTGGAAATTAAAGATTTGTGCCAGACTCTATAAAAAGGGCTTTGTTTATGTCAAGGGCAACAGCAAAAGTTTCACCGAAACCCCTAAAGGAGGATGACCAAGATTCAGTTAGGAAAGCTAGAAGACCGCCAGTAGATCGCCCTTTACGGAAACCGTACTGACGATCAGTTAGAAGATTGTGAGCAGATAGATGCTTAAGAATCTTCTTATTAAGTATAGATTCAAAAACTTTAGAAAGGCAGGAAGTCAAAGCTATAGGACGGTAGTTTGAAGGATTAGAACGGTCAGCTTCTTAGGAACGGGTTGGATGTGAGCAAACTCCAACAAAAAGGGAAAAGGGTTTGGGAATTAGATAGCAAGACGGAAAATTTTTGCCCAGGCAGGGGTTGCAAGCACAAAAAAGCACACTTTTGGAACAATAGGAGTGCTCCGTCAGGACCGTAACCCTTTCCGAGGATCTAGGCCAGAAATGGCAGAGAAAACATCTTTACGAGGATCTTAAAACAGGCATAATATAGTCAGAGGGTGGAGGAGAAGGAAAGAACAAGCCCTTCACAACCAGAGTGGAATTTTCAGCAAAGGTTTGAGCGAAGAGTTCAGCTTTAGAAATAGATGAGACAGCTGTGGGTAAAGCATAGGAGGGAAAGATGAAGAAGAAAAATTGTTAGAGATGTTATTAGCTAGATGCCAGAAGTCACGAGAGGAATTTGGTTCAGAAAGATTTTGACATTTTCTATGAATTAAGGAGTTTTTGGTAAGTTGAAGTAAAGATTTGGCATGATTACGGGGATAAGTGTAATTAGCATGAGTTTCAGGAGATGGATGGTTACGGTACCGTCTGTGAGCCGCCTCTCTATCTCGGACAGCATGAGAACAAGCAGAGTTAAACCAAGGTTGACGGGCTTTAGGATTAAAGAAAGTGTGTGGAATGTACGCCTCCATTCCAGAGACTATGACCTCAGTTATGCGCTCTGCACAATGAGATGGGTCTCTGACATGGAAGCAGTAATCATTCCATGGAAAATCAGAGTAGTACTGCCTTAGGTCTTCCCACTTAGCTGAGTTGAAATGCCACAAACACCTCCGCTTAGGTGGGTCCCGAGGCGGCACCGGAGCGATAGGACAGGTTACAGAAATAAGATTGTGATCGGAGGAACCCAACGGAGAGAATAGTATCACAGAGTAAGCAGAAGGGTTAGTAGTTAGGAAAAGATCAAGAATGTTGGGCGTGGCTCCAAGGCGGTCAGGAATACGTGTGTGTGTGTGTGTGTGTGTGTGTGTGTGGGGTGTGGTGTGTGTGTGTGTGTGTGTGTGTGGTTTTGTGTGTGTGTGTGTGTTCATCTAGTTGTATTCATCTAGTTGTATTTTACAGGGCCATAGCAATGCTCGTGTGGCCCCGTCTCCATATCAACATTTTTATCATTCATCCTTAGTGCTTAGTGTTGGCCGAAGTCACCACCCGGAGGGGAGGTCACAAACCCCGGCTTTACACCCGGTACCCATTAACTGCGGGTGGGACAGGGGCTCGGGTTTAAGGAAAACAACCCATCTGTTTCCGCTACGCCGGGGATCGAACCCGGGGATTTCGGTTGTGAACCGAGCGTGTTCCCTACACCACGGGTACCTATGTGGGGTTTTGGGTGTGTGTGTGGTGTGTGTGTGTGGTGTGTGTGTGTGGTGTGTGTGTGTGTGTGTGTGTGTGTGGTGTATGTGTGGTGTGTGTTGTGTGTATGTGTATGTGTGTGTGTGTGGTGTGTGTGTGATTGTGAGTGTGTATGTGTGTGTGTGTGTGTGTGTGGGGTGTGGTGTGTGTGTGGTGTGTGTGTGTGTGTGTGTGTGGTGTTCCTCGTTCACTACAACTTGTGGCAGGAAACGGCAAGTATAAACTTTATGAGGGCCGAGGACGACGACGAGGAAGAGGAAGAAGAGACTGATAGAAGGAGGAGGAAGAGGAGGAGGAGGAAGAGGAGAAGGAGGAGGAGGAAGAGGAGAAGGAGGGGAAAATGAGAGGAATGTAGCAGTAAAGTAAGAGAGAAAAGAGAGAGAGAGAGAGGAGAGGAGAGGAAGGGGAGAGAAGAGATGAGAGAGAGAGAAAAGAGAAAAGAGAGGAGAGAGAGAGGAGAGAAGAGAGGAGAGAAAAGAGAGAGAGAGAGAAGAAAAGAGAGAGAGAGAGAAGACGATGAGAGAGAGAGAGAGAGAAAGAGAGAGGGAGAGAGAGGAGAGAGAGAGAGAAGAGAGAGAGAGGAGAGAGAGAGAGAGAGAGACGAGAGAGAGAGAGAGGAGCGAGAGAGCGAGGAGCGAGAGAGCGAGAGGGAAGCGGGGAGAGCGAGAGAGAGCGAGGAGAGAGAGAGAGACGGAGAGAGAGAGAGAGGGGGGAGAGAGAGAGAGAGAGAGAGAGAGAGAGAGAGAGAGAGAGAGAGAATCGCAATTGGAAGAAAACAACTGTTAATTGAATGCTAGAGATCAAGGAGGAAGGAACACAGTAGAGGAGAGAAGGAAAAAGGCGTAGAATGTATAGGGAAAAGTAGGAAGGGATTAGGTGTCGAAGAGGGAAGAGAGCATAAGATCAGATACTTTGATCCTATCTAGACACTTTGTAAGTACCAACTACAAGGTTATTGACTATACAAAGCGCCACCACGCCTGGACGAACTTGGTGGACTCGAACCGCTAGGGAAGAGAGCAACCGAGGGAAGGAAGGAGGAAGTTTGTCTTAAGTTTTCCTTAAAAAATGTTAAGCCTGATTAGTTCCCGCGACGTTCTATCGTTCAGAAACTTACTTAAGATTCATTGGTCAACCTCTGCGAAGCGTTGCAGGAAGTAATGGAATGGATGGAAGGGGAGAAGAAAACCAGGAAAAGGAAGGGGGGGTGGAGTGGGTTTTCCAGGCTAGGAACCTTTCCCTTGCTGGGGACTATAAAAATCCAAAATGCAATCGCTCACTCAGGAGCAGGCGGTGGCCGAGTGGTTAACGTCTTGGAGTGGTGAGCTTGATGTCTATATATAGAGCTTAGAATCCCGCCGGGGGCAGCTCTTTCGACTGTCTTTAACGCGGTGGCCAGAAGATTAGATCCTGGTAGTGGTGAGCACAAAGTCCCGAATTAAAGTCTCGCCAGGAGGAACTGTTTTTTTCTTCCACGTCTTGGGGCCCGAAAAACCCACATCCCAAACCCATAAACCCCTCACCTTCGACTGCGACATCACTGCAGCGGGCACCGGGGGCCAGCATGGGGCCTCAAATCAAACCATCACGGGTTGTCACAAAAAAAAATCCACCGGCCCACCACGGGCGAGGGCCAACTATCATAACCCACCACAATATGCAGGCCAGTCCCCTGAGCCCTCAAGGAAAGATTATACAACCTAAAGAAATAATATATTTGCCTACAGGCGCTATAGGGTCCAACGTGAACAAAATAAATTTAGCAAGTCATCTGGAGAGGAGAAGAACGGAGGGAAGAAAGAGGGGGAAATGCTGAAGAGGGATGGAGATACAATCATTAAATGATCTTTTTGGGCTTGATTTAAGCCCCAGTAAATAAATGTAATAAAATTTTAAAGGGGAAGGCTTTTTGTAGATCATTTTTTCCCATTCAAAATATAAAATAGTTTAAAACCCCGCTCCCGGGGTCTGTACAACTTTTCCAAAAACAAAACCCAAACTTTCGTCCTTTTCAATAGAAAAACCAAAACCCCAAAGGATTTTTTATCATAAAGATCAGGGGTTTGTTGGTCTTTTTTTAAAGGTTTTAAAATTTGCTTGAAAATCACGCCACAGCCAGAAAATACCCCCCCCCCCCCGTCATCTCACACGGCCAACTCTGTTTTTTTTATGCTTAGATTGCTCGTACCATCGTACCTTTGGGCCCACGTACAAAAAGGGAAAATGTTGAATGGCGAAATTACCCCATATTTTTCCCACCATTGTTTGCAAGAAATTAAAATCTTTGTCCCCCCTTATTTGGTTGTTTCCTTTTCTTTTTGGGCATGCATAAAGGGCAATTTTTTCCCATACACCCGATTTTGATGCTTCCTCAAAAATTCTTTGGGTAAAGTGTTGAAAGACATATGGTCGAAGGGCCTTTTTTTTTGCCAACAATCATCTTATAACGCCATAAATAATTTTAAAACCCTTAAAATTTTCTTTTGCGATAACCTATTTTTCCCCAGGCCAACACTGAATTGTGCGGGTTTTTGGTCGAGAAAAATGGCAAAAAAGGTCTGCCGACCCCCCTTAACCCGACGTACTAGAGCTGACGGGGGGTTTCCCAGACGGCCACCAATTTCGGGGAAAGGCTCGGGCTTAAACCCGTATTGCCACTGACTTTCATTTCATTGAGGTTTTTTTTTTGCGCCCCGGGTTCTGAAATGATTCAGTGGGGGGGGGGGGGGGGGGTGCGTCCCGTGCGTGCGTGCGTGCGTGCGTGCTTGCTTTGCGTGCTGCGTGGGGTGCGTGCGTGGTGCTTGCGTGCGTGCTTGCGTGCGTCCCCGTGCGTGCGGGCGTCGTGCGTGCGTGCGTGCGTGCGTGTGTGGTGTGTGTGTGTTTTGTGTTTTGTGTGGGTGTGTGTGTCATTCACCCCCAGGGTCTTTTTCCACGCAAACTGGCTCCCCTTCCCCCAGCTTTCCCCCTTCTCAGTCCGAGTTTGGAGCTCTTTTATTACCGTTTTGGGGGGAAAAAAATGCTGGGACCTCAAAACACCACACACCCCCATCCCCCTTTGCTAAAGGGGGGACAGTACCGCCCAAATTTTCCCACAGGGGAAAAATCCCCGAAATTTGAGGGGGGTGGGGGAATCAGCGCCGGCCCACGAAGGGTGCCGGGCCCTAACCAACTGTCGGGCGTGCGGGGCTGCGTGCGTGCTTTCGGGGCGGGGCGTGCGTCGTGCGTGCGTGCGTGCG
>JACEEZ010003195.1:35000-45000 GCA_016584305.1 Chionoecetes opilio
CCCCAAAAAATGCTTAACAGCATATACTGTTTATCCTTCAAAACCAGAGTTTATCTAAGGAAACCCACATGTATATTCCTACAACAACATAAAACCCCCATTTTTTACTCTAAAAAACAAGGTAGAAAACGGCATATTTCTCAAAACACAACACTTTGTCAACTCACATTTCAGCCACAAACACGGACGAAAACGCACGAATATATTTTTTGCAGCAACAAACATACATAAAACGTATTAAAAGGCGCAATAAAACTAGCTCAACAAACATGACCATGAAATATATATATAAAATGAAAAATGCAGGGAAGAAATGCGAGGAAGAAAAAGTAATCTTAAGGTGAAAGAAATTATAAAGGCTCAACATTCCTTCAAAGCAGGCGGTCACGAGGACAACCTGCTTTCTTGACTGGCTTTTTAATGAGTTCATTCAATGATCATTTTTTTCTCCATCTCTCTCTCTTGATCACCCACTCCCCCCTTTCCCCTACACACACACACACACACACACTCACACACACACACACACATACCACACACACACACACACACACACTAAGAACATCGTAGTGTAGTGGTTAGCACGTTCAGTTTACAACCGAGAAGTCGCGGGTTCGATCCCCGGGCGGACCAGAGAAAGATGTGCGGTCTCCTTAAAACCCAAACCCCTGTCCACCCAGCAGTGAATGGGTACCGGGTGTTAGCTAGAGGTTTGTGACCCGTCCCCGGGGTGATGTTTTTTTCGTCATACACTAAGCACTAAGGATGAATGATGAAGTGTAGATATGGAGACGGGGGCATACGAGTGTAGCTCAGGCCCTGTAATAATACAACTAGATGAATACAGCTAGATGAATACACACACTTATTGTGGAACCAAAAGATGAGATATATGGTAAAGGAAGATATAATTATAGAGAAGTAAACTTTTGGGGATTACAGAAGTTTTTTACTGAATGCAATTGGAAGCCCTTTAAAGAAACCAAAAATGTGTAATAGAAGTGGGACTATTTTTAGGAAACGTCAAATACTTATGTTGATAAGTATGTACCAAAGATAACAGGGAAGGAAAACTGGAATCACGACTGGTTTAATAGTAGTAAATGTGAAGTCCCAAAAAGAGACAGAGATGTTGCATGGAACATATGGAAAAGGAAAAGGAATAATTGGATAAGAGAAGAATACAAGAGAACGAGAAATGAATAAGTAAGAATCCGCAGAGACAAAGAGAGGAATTTTGAACTCTCGCATTATAGAAAAATGCAGGATCGAACCCAAATTGCTTTTTAGGTTTGTCAATGGAAAATTAAAGCAAAAAGAAAGAATTAACAAGCTGAGAGTGAAAGCGACAATTTACGAAGAACCAGTAACACAAGTCAAAGTCATGAATGAATGTTTTTAAAAAGTTTTCACGGAAGAAAATAAATTCCTGGAAGGAGCGGATAGGAAAAGAAACACAGTGCAAAGTGATATTGAAGTGGAAAAACAGGAAATTATGAGATTATTGGAATCCCTAGAAGTAAATAAAGCAGCGGGTTCGGATGGAGTTTCAAACTGGATTTTAAAGGAATGTAGGAAGCAACTGGTGGATAATACACAGTCTAGTTACATGTCCTAACTGATGAATAAGTACNGCCTTCCAGGTTTTTTCAAGATAACCCGTATGGTTACCCTTAGATTCTTTGGATTGACATGAAGCTTAATGTAGCAGCACAGTTGTGATCTGTTCCAAAGAACTCAGCACTCCGGTAAACCCTGCAGTTCTGGAGGATCCTCCAACGAGTACTAACGAGGATGTGGTCGATCTCCTTAGCTACCCCTCCGGCATTACTATACCATGTCCAGCGGTGCAGCTCTGGTCTCTGATCCTGCAATTCTCAACCTTCTGGACCTTGCAAAGTTCAGAAGCAGAGAACTGTTGGTGTTTCTGGTACCGGGGCCATGGGGGAACCAACACTAACTCGTAACCATCTCTCACAGTGCCAGTAGTAGCATTGAAGTCGCCCAAGACAATGAGTGTGTCCCGAGGAGGACACTGGTCTAATACAGAGTCGAGTTTGGCGTAGAACATCTCCTTCTCTTCAGTTTTACGCATCTCGGTAGGTGCGTACACTGCAACAAGAGACATGAAACCCAGAGTGTGTTTCATCCTCACCCGCATTATACGCTCATCAACCGGAGTAACCTCAACAACAGACGGCTGCAGTTTGCTGGAGATGCCTATAGCTACTCCCCGTACACGGTGACCATTGCTCATGCCGGACCAGTAGTTAGTGTGTAACCCCCACTGCTAGTCTCACCACTGCCAGGCCTCCTCGTCTCAGAGAGTCCCACTATATCCACCCTCAGCCTACTGAGCTCGCCCGATAGGAGAGGTAGTCGATGATCGTCTGAGAGGCTCAGAACGTTCCACGAGCCCACACGAAGAACCCTCCGCAGGTTGATCCCAGGAGTGATTCGACGGACAGGCGCCGCCTCTGCACCGCCCCGGCCACCCCCATAAGAAAAAGTTGGGCTAGGGGGCCCTACCACTTGATTTAGAGTGCGGGATTCCCGAGGGCTTTGCCCAGCACTCGTCATAGACAGACCCCTCCCCTGCGTCGGCATAGGAGGGGTCTGCATGGTCGGGCCCCCCGGCCAAAACCGGGTCGGGGGCGCGATTACCGAATCATTACCGTCTCCTATACCAAATCATTTTCTATTTTTGTTCTTTATATTTGTCGTTCTTTAAGTCTTTCTGTGTATTTTTTTTCTCTCTCTCTCTCTCTCTCTCTCTCTCTCTCTCTCTCTCTCTGTCTCTCCTCTCTCTCTCACTCTCTCCTCTCTCTCTCTCTCTCTCTCTCTCTCTTCTCTCTCTCTCTTCTCCTCTCTCTCTCCTCTCTCTCTCTCTCTCTCTCTCTCTCTCTCTCTCTCTCTCTATATATATATATATATATATATATCTATATATATATATATATATATATATATCTACGTTGTGTCGCGGTAATGTGTACACGTTGGATTCCTTGTTCAAAGTATCGAGGCTCAACGGAGGCGCCCGTCACTCCGCCACACCTTGTTTTATTTCATTACTGGAGCGGCAGACACGAGGCACAGGCGGTCTAGCTAAATAGTAATGAGGATAATGGTTGAGGCTTGAAGAACTTCCCTCCGCTCACTAACACTAAGAACTTTCCTTATCAATTTGTCCCTCTGTCTTTGTCTATCTTTTGATTAATTGTTTGTAGATCTCTCTCTCTCTCTCTCTCTCTCTCTCTCTCTCTCTCTCTCTCTCTCTCTCTCTCTCTCTCTCTCTCTCCTCTCTCTCCTCTCCTCTCTCTCTCTCTCTCTTCCTTCTCTCTCTCTTCTCTCTCTCTCTCTCTCTCTCTCTCTCTCTCTCTCTCTCTCTTCCTCTCTCTCTCTCTCTCTCTCTCTCTCTCTCTCTCCTCTCTCTCCTCTCTCTCTCTCTCTCTCTCTCTCTCTCTCTCTCTCTCTCTCTCTTCTCTCTCTCTCCTCTCCTCTCTCTCTCTCTCTCTCCTCTCTCTCATCTCTCTCCTCTCTCTCTCTCTCTCTCTCCTCTCGTACCTTTACTGTCACTCGTATTCTTCTCATTTCCTCTATTCCTTTGTGGGAGTATTTTTCCTTTTTATGTTTATCTTCCTCTTTCCGCTTCTTTTCCACGTCCTTTTAAACTAGTTTCTCATAATTCTTCGTCATTCTTGTTGTTTGCCTATTCAAATTATGTTTCATATCCATTTTCAATATCTCTTCGTAATTCTCTTTTACTTACTTGTTTCCGTTCATCCTTTTTTTAGCCATTCTTATTATATTTTTCTTTTTTTATTTACTCTTCATTTCCTATTTCTCGTCTTGGCCTTCTTCCTTTTTTGTCTGTCCCCCCTGTCTCTATATAATGCACAGAGTGTGTCAACACAAAGGCAATATTCCCCTTGTTTCATCACTATGCAGCGGCGTCTTCCTTCAGAGTGCAAGGAACATTTATAACACGGGAACGAGAAGGTGTCACGCGGCCCCTAAACAGACTTATCTTCACGCGGGTCTGTCATGCGAGGAAGAACGGTAAAGCTAAAATAAATTTAGTGAATTAGTTAATAAATACAAAATTGAACATTGGGAATACCACGAATGTCTTGATTTTCTGCGTCTTATACTGGCGGTTTAAAGAAGGAAAATGTGAAGATCAAGGATTATAGTCCACGATAGGTTGATTCTGTCATAAGACAAGATAGGAAAAGGAAGAATGTGTGATTACAAAACTATTTTCCTTTGCTATTTTTTTCCTCTTACTGTTTCTTGCTTGATATCGCCTTGCATTCGATGTTAAAGGAAAGTTTGTGTAGTATTTTGTATCCAGGTAAGCTTGAATTCCGCATGAGTTTGGTATCCTGCAAATGATGACACTTAAAGTGAATTTCAGTTTCCACTTCCTCCTTCCTCTGCTTCCAAAAAAACAAAATACTTGATGTAGATTGAATTTCAGGTAGGTTTTAGTCCTTGTCACAAGAACATGATACACAAACCTTGCTCTTCTACCATTTTAAGTGAACTCTACTTTTCACCATAAAAAATAATTGCAAAATATACAACGCACATAAATTACAAACCTTTCAAATATCCGCGCATTTCCCTCCCCAAAAAATGTTTAACAGCATATACTGTATATCCTTCAAAACCCGAGTTTAGTTAAGCAAACCCACATGTAAATTCCTACAACAACATAAAACCCCCATTTTTCCATTCCAATAACAAGGATGTAAACAGCATATTTCTCAAAACACAAAACTTTGTCAATTCACGTTTCAGCCACAAAACATGGACGAAAACGCACGATTTTTTTTTTTGCAGCGACAAACATACATAGAGCATATTAAAAGGCCCAATATAACTAGCTTTACAACCATGATCATGCAAAATATATAAAAAGAAAAATGCAGGCAAGAAATGCGAGGAAAAAAGGAGTAATCTTTAGGTGAAAGAAGTGATAAAGGCTCAACATTCCTTCAAAGCAGGCGGTCACGAGGACAACCTGCTTTCTTTACTGGCTTTGTAATGAGTTCATTCAATGATAATTTTTTTCTCCATCTCTCTCTCTAGATCTCCACCCCCCCACACAAACAAACACACAACCAAACAAACACACACACACCACACACCACACACACACCAACACACACACACACACACACACACACACCACACACACCACACACACACACAACACACACCACACCCACCACACACACCACACCCACACACACACACACACACACACACACCCAAACACACACACACACACACCACACACACCACCACCACCACACACACACACACAACCAACACAACACAACCAACACACACACACACAAAACACACACACACACACACACACACACACGGGCGGGCGGAAGCGAAAACATATGGGCTGTTTCCTTAAAATCTGAGCCCCTGTCCACCCAGCAGTGAATGGGTACCGGGTGTTAGCCGGGGTTTGTGACCCGCCTCCCGGGGTGGTGGCTTCCCCCAACACTAACCACTAAGCAGGAATGATAAAAATGTTGATATGGAGACGGGGCCATACGAGCGCTGCTCAGGCCCTGTAAAATACAACTAGACATAGACCACTGTATACCTGGACTGCGCACGGAATATCGGCCTGTCGCACAAGGGGCTGAAGTCGGAGGGCCGCTCGATTCATATATATATATATATATATATATATATATATATATATATTATATAATTATCTATATATAATATATATATATATATATATATATATATATATATATATATATATACGGATCATATAGACTGGTTTATCAGTATAATGATATACTGTAATCTTCGTAAATGTTTGTTCTATAATATTATCAAATAAAAAACAGTAAAACACGCTAAAAAAATGCCATTACGAGACTCTGAAGAAATATGCATGAACTTAATATTCATTTCAACTCTTCGCCATTTAAAACTTTGCGAGTCAACTTTTATCATGAAGGGTATTAATAGAAGCGCAATTTTATTAGCTTTCCATTGCTATGTTTCGTTATCTGATAAATTAATTAGAACCATGCATAAATTAGCGTTAACTAAATAAATAAAATCATTAATCGGGTAATTTTCCCGATTGATGATATTATTTATTTAGTCAACGCTAATTTATACACGGTACTAATTCATTTATCAGAAAACGAAATATATAAGTAAATAAATAACATCATCAATCGAGAAAATTACCCGATTGATGATTTTATTTATTTATTTAACGCTAATTTATGCATGGTTCTAATTAATTTATCAGATAACGAAATATAGCAATGGAAAGCTAATAAAATTGCGCTTCTATTGATACTCTTCATTATAAAAGTTGACTCGCAAAGTTTTAAATGGCGAAGAGTTAAGTGAATATTAAGTTCATGCATATTTCTTCATAGTCTCGTAATGGCATTTCTTTAGCGTGTTTTACTGTTTTTTATTTGATAATATTATAGAACAAATAATATTGTCGAGAGCTGCTTGGTATGGGAAAGGAGCCTGCATGGGAACTCGCGCGTGGTGACCCCCGGGAGTGGCGTCGTAGGGTGGGCGAGGCGACGCGCCTCACGGCGTATGCCCCTAATGATTGATTGATAGAACAAACATTTACGAAGATTACAGTATATCATATATACTGATAAACCAGTCTATATGATAGTCCATAGACCACTATATCTCTTTGTCGGGCGCCCCGCAGGCCCCTATGCAGCCCCGCAATTCAAAACATTGTCGCGTGAACAGTCCAGGTATACAGTGGTCTATGAACTAGATGAATACAACTACACACGCGCACGCGCACACGCACACGCACACGCACACACACACACACACACACACACACAACACACACTAGGAACACCGTAGTGTAGTGGTTAGCACGCTCAGTTTACAACCGAGAAGTCGCGGGTTCGATCCTCGGGCGGACCAGAGAAAGATGTGCGGTCTCCTTAAAACCCAAGCCCCTGTCCACCCAGCAGTGAATGGGTACCGAGTGTTAGCTGAAGGTTTGGGACCCGCCTCCCGGGGTGATAGTTTATTCGGCTAACACTAAGCACTAAGGATGAATGATGAAGTGTAGCCATCGAGACGGGGCCATACGAGTGTAGCTCAGGCCCTGTAATAATACAACTAGATGAATACAGCTAGATGAATACACACTCTTATTGTGGAACCAAAAGATGAGATATATAGAAAAGGAAGATACAATTATAGAAAAGCCATCTTTTGGGGATTACAGAAGTTTTTTACTTGATGCAATTCAAGAAGCCAAAAATGTGGAATAAAAGTGGGACTATTTTTTGGAAACGTCAAATATTTATGTTGGTAAGTATGTACCAAGAATAACAGGGAAGGAAAACTGGAATCACGACTGGTTTAATAGAAAATGTGAAGAAGTAAAAAGAGACAGAGATGTTCCATGGAACATATGGAAAAAGAAAAGGAATAATAGGATAAGAGAAGAATTAACAAGTGAGAGTTAAAGCGACAGTTTACGAAGAACCAGTAACACAAGTCGAAGTCATGAATAAATGTTTGCAAAAAGTTTTCACGGAAGAAAATAAATTCCTGGAAGGAGCGGATAGGAAAAGAAACACAGTACAAAGTGATATTGAAGTGGAAATTCAGGAAATTATGAGATTATTGGAATCCCTAGAAGTAAATAAAGCAGCGGGTTCGGATGGAGTTTCAATGTGGATTTTAAAGGAATGTAGAGAGCAACTGCATGGTGGATAAATACGCAGTCTAGTTATATGTTCCCTAAATGATGAAGTACCTCAATCGTGGAAAAGAGCGTCATTTGTCCCCATATATGAAGGACGAAGCAGGGATGAACTGCTGAATTACATAACAGTATATATAACTAGTGAAATATACAGGAAAGCTATGTGAGAAGATAGAAAGAGACAGATGGGTTAAGTATCTTGAGAAAATTAGTATGTATCATGTCAGACAGACAATTTGGATTCAGAGCTGGGAGTTCCTGTATCTCAAACCTGCAATGCTACTGCTCAAGGGTGATCGAGGTAGTACATTAAGGAGATGGAGGGTTGAATCGCGCTTACTTGGATCTGATGAATGAATGTGACAAGGTACTGCACACATTATAGTTGTGGAAACTGGAATACGGAGGAGGACTGGATGGGAATGTCCTGAAATGGATGAACGACTACTTACAAGGGAGCAAGATGAGAATCGTATAAAAAGACTGTGCGTCAGGGTGGAGAAGTGTGAAAAGTTACGTGAGCCTGTTTGTGGATGATGTAAAAATTATGAAGAAGGTTGTAAAGGGGGAGGATTGCAGATTCCTACATGGATATTTGTATATAATATATCATATCACATTGAGTCAAAATAGGAAAATGGAATTTAAAAGTAAAAATATTAGTATTTGGTAGGAATGCGATGGGAATAAGATTGAATTTCAAAATGGCAAGATTGATAATAATCAATAAAGCAAGTTACGAAAAAGATCTTGGCGAAATAATTCACGACGACTAATCACCAGAGAAACACACTAATATAATTATGTTGGTGCTACATAATTATAGGCTTCTAACAAACACCCGAACGGCCTTTAGCTATATGTACGAGGACATGATGAATAAATGGTTTGTGGTCATGATACACCCCAGCCTGGAATAAGGGAGACCGGGGCGCACTTTTCCCAAACACATACGCGTTTGATGCAGCCACTGTGTGAGTTGCCAGGTAGTGAAATAATGTTATTTTCTAGTGTTCGTTCATATATGACACTAATTGTCCTCTACACATGCATATCACTTATTTACCTGACTTATAAATGTTATTAACCGACCTACACATGCACAGCCCTATTTACCGTCATAAAGTAGACAATTAAGAATATACAATGCTACTTTTAGCCATATGCAAGATAAATTACACACTTTAAATAGTCAACCATAGAACAAATAGTTTTCTATTATGGTGAAGGGTTTTCTTTAACTTTTGCCTTAGGTAAAATTATTAAAAAAAAGTCTTGGATACAATGTATACGTTTAGGTTTGGTTTGGTTAGATTTAGATTATGTTTAGGTTTGGTTAACTAATGATAGTTATGAACGAACACTATTTCACTACCTGTCAATAAATCTTTCTTTGGCTGCACCAAAAGCGTATGCGTTTGGGAAAATTGCGACCAGGACCGGTTGTCACATTTTTCATACTTTTACACTTATCTAAACTAGTTAAAGTAATAACAAGCAGTAACTTCACCATATTTATGAACAACATCTTGGATTAATGCATATATATTTTTTTCTCATATTATATATGGTTGTGATAGTAATCGAACATAACAAAAGTACCGATGCATGTGTCAACCTGCCCCATGGTGGGTATGATTGTCACAGTCCGTGGGTTTGATTGTCACATGTTAGAAAAAAAGGAAAAAAGTTTGATTAACAGCAGATATATGTTGATTAAAAGTGGAATGATGAAAAAATATATCTATATGATATTTTAATTGCATTATATATCATCAATAAAACAGGATTAGTTGTAATATTAGTGACACAAAGGTCAGTAGCCTATTGTATGGATTTGAGATAAATTTTTTAACACTCAATTACATTGTCGTAAATAAAACTAAATATGAAGTTGCAATATTAGTGACATTAGGCTTAGAAGTCTATTCTATGGATTTCTTCCTATTTATGTTATTAGGGTTGGTTGTTACATGGGACAACTTGCCCCACGTCTGTTGTGACAACCAGCCCCAACATAGTTTGTTACTTTTACTGATTTATAAGGTTAAGTAAGCATGGTTATTTGACAGCTATAGCTGTATCACGTTATGAAGCCTATTATGGCTTAATTCAACAACTATTTTACATCTACTACATAAATAAATTATATATCATATCACATGTAGTTACAACAATAGTACAATCTAAAAAATCTACTTACTATGGCAGAGAATGGATAACTTGTTACTGCTTCTT
>JACEEZ010003195.1:47500-52500 GCA_016584305.1 Chionoecetes opilio
CTGTGTTGTGACGGCTGGCTGTGTTGTGACGGCTGGCTGTATTGTGACGGCTGGCTGTGTTGTTACGGCTGGCTGTGTTGTGACGGCTGGCTGTGTTGTGACGACTGGCTGTGGTGTGACGGCTGGCTGTGTTGTGACGGCTGGCTGTGCTGTGACGGTTGGCTGTGTTGTGACGGCTGGCTGTGTTGTGACGGCTGGCTGTGTTGTGACGGCTGGCTGTGTTGTGACGGCTGGCTGTGTTGTGACGGCTGGCTGTGTTGTGACGGCTGGCTGTGCTGTGACGGTTGGCTGTGTTGTGACGGCTGGCTGTGTGTGTGACGGCTGGCTGTGCTGTGACGGCTGGCTGTGTTGTGACGGCTGGCTGTGTTGTGACGGCTGGCTGTGCTGTGACGGTTGGCTGTGTTGTGACGGCTGGCTGTGTTGTGACGGCTGGCTGTGTTGTGACGGCTAGCTGTGTAGTGACGGCTGGCTGTGTTGTGACGGTAGCTGTGTTGTGACGGCTGGCTGTGTTGTGACGGCTGGCTGTGTTGTGACGGCTGGCTGTGTTGTGACGGCTGGCTGTGTTTTACGAATGGCTGTGTTGTGACGGCTGGCTGTGTTGTGACGGCTAGCTGTGTTTTACGAATGGCTGTATTGTGACGGCTGGCTGTGTTGTGACGGCTGGCTGTGTTTTACGAATGGCTGTGTTCACACACACATACACCGAAGATAAGGACTGATGACGGGAGACGAGGATGCTACAGGGAGTGCAGCATCGGCCCAGGAGCCTAGCTAAGTGTATATATAGGGCCTGAGCAGGGTGTGGTCCAGGTAGGAAGATACTTAGAAAAGTTGTTTACAAAATTAAAAGATGGCAGACACTCTTAGAACTGGCTCCGAAGCTAGAAGTAATCTTTTGGACTTAAGAACATAAGAACATAAGAAAATAAGGAAGCTACAAGAGGCCGCGAGCCTACACGTGGTAGTTCCTGTCACCTAACACTACCTACATCCCCCCTTTCATCCCATCCATGAACCTATCCAGCTCCCCTTTAAAGCTCCCTATGACTCCGCACTAACTACCTTTACTGAGACCATTCCACTCATTCCCACCCTATTTGTAAACCATTTTTTCCCTATTTCCTTTCAAAATCTACGTTTTTCCCAGCTTGAATCCTTTTACTTCTTGTTCTACCCTGGTTAAAAGCCAAAGAATCTTTTCCTACCTCTCCTTTTTTAAAAATCCTTTATCCACTTAAAACTTCTATCAGATCGCCCCTTACTCTGCGTCTCTGAGTGAGTGTAATTTTAATAACTTCAAATCTCCTCTCATAAACTAAAGTTACCCCATCCCTTGTATCATTTTGGTCATCCTTCTCTGCACTTTTTCTAACAACACTATATCCACCCTGAAATATGGGACCAAAACTGAACTGCATAGTCTAGGTGAGGCCTGACTAGAGCCAGATAAAGCCTTTAGAATAACTTCCGCACTTCTACTTTTAACACTTCTGTAATAAATCCTAATACTCTATTAGCTCTATTTCTGGCCTCAATACATTGTTTCCAAAGGTCGGAGGTCGGGGCTCCACCTCACTCCAAGATCTTTTTCACCTTCTGATCTTTTCAGCGATACATTGCTTATGGTTATCTATTACCAGGGGGTTTTTTCTCCCAAACATTCATAACGCTACATTTATCAATTTTAAAATTCCATCGCCATCTGACTGCCCACTCGTTAAGTTTATCTAAGTCTCCCTGCAATATGTTTACGTCAGACTGTGATCCAATAATCCTACCCAACTTAGTATCATCAGCAAACTTGCTGATATCACTGCTAATCCCACTATCCAATCGTTGATGTAAATCAAAAATAGTAAAAGGGCCAAAAAAGACCCTTGTGGAACTCCACTTGTCACCAGTCCCCATTCGAAATTTTGGGCCATTAATTGTAACCCTTTGTTGCCTATTACTTAGCCAAGCTCTGATCCAATGAAGAACCTTCCCTCTGACTTCTCTGGGCTCAATGAAGATGGTAAAGTAGGAAAGTTGTACTCCAGAATGACCAAAGTGGAGGAAGATGGCGATAAGACTGTAAGACTAGACGTCGTCTAGTCTTTGTCTTAAGACAAGACTAGACTAGAATAAATATGTTTCTGTATATGTCTACCTCAAAACTGTCGACAAACCGAAACGCAATTGTAACTTTTTCCTAAGAGGTAAACATTTATATCGTTATAACTATCTACGTGTATCATGGGTTTGGTTCTCTCTCTCTCTCTCTCTCTCTCTCTCTCTCTCTCTCTCTCTCTCTCTCTCTCTCTCTCTCTCTCTCTCTCTCTCTCTCTCTCTCTCTCTCTCTCTCTCTCTCTCTCTCTCTCTCTCACCTTACACAACAAATGTACAATGCTCTAGATCAGTGGTTCCCAACCTTTGTTCTGTTGTTTCCCCCTTCCCCCTGTTCAACCATCCGGATTTCCCCCCTTCATGTGGACAAGGAAAAAAGTAACCAAAACACAACATTTATTGCTTAATAACAATTATATAGACACTATCCTCTATATCTATATACACTTAAAAAAAAAAAAAAAAAGTCAATAGCTGAACTCTAAACTCTAAGAGATTTTTTTATGTCGACTAAATGCTAGTAATTTAGATGTCCCTCAGGATAAATTTCCCCCTTAGAATCCTTAAATTTCCCCCCAGGGGGAAATTTCCCTCAGGTTGGGAAATACTGCTCTAGATAATAGTTTCAGCTGCAGCATAATAAATGTTTCAGCTGACATTTTTCTGTGATCTTACTAAGGCATTTGACACTATTAATCATTCTATACAAGTAGAAAATGCTTCAGGGTAGCCCTGAAGACATGAAAAAGGGAAGATGACTCTTGCGGGTGTTGTTTTGTAGATCAAGAAGTGTCAAGAAGAAGGGAAACAAGGCTAGTGTGGACATGGGAAAGATTGCGAAAGAATAGAAACAAGGTGGCAAAGATGCCTTTGGACATGAGAAAGATTTGGAAAGGAAAGAAACTAGGTGTCACTCAACATTTGTCCTACCACGAGTGGAGTCACGGTAGTCCTTCACGAATGGATGACTCCACTCGTGGTAGGACAAATGTTGAGTGACACCTAGTTTCTTTCCTTTCCAAATCTTTCTCATGTCCAAAGGCATCTTTGCCACCTTGTTTCTATTCTTTCGCAATCTTTCCCATGTCCACACTAGCCTTGTTTCCCTTCTTCTTGACACTTCTTGATCTACAAAACAACACCCGCAAGAGTCATCTTCCCTTTTTAATTTCTTCAGGGCTACCCTGAAGCATTTTCTACCTGTTTCTCTCCTTTTCCATGTGAAATGTAAGGTGTGCACTACCTATGAAACATCAATGGTCCCAGCTCTTAGCCGACAACAATTCGTAGCCGTGAAGGTCTCGGTGGTTCGCTTCGCTCACCACCTCGACCGCTTTGGCGGGCTCCATTGACTTATTCGAGCCATTTGGGCTCAATAGATCTGTAGACATTGAAAGCTGGGGTTGCCACACAACGCCAGTATTTCTATTTTTTCATTGTAAAAACTTACAACTGCGGGCTTTACTATAAGACCTTTTCTGTTGCTGTTTTGTTACATTAATATATGTAGATAATTTTCTCGCATGTTTTTGATGAAAATGGGACATATTAATCGTAGAATAAGCATTTGTGAAATGATTCACTGCACGCCCACAATTCCTGATTATTATAGGATGAAGGGCCAGAAATATAAAACTTTTCCTTCACAGAAAGAACTTTCTTGATTTATACATATATATAAATGCCACTGACGAATACCAGCAAAGTATATAAGAAACATTAATGTTTACCACAGTGTGTTGATGCCTGAGGTACGACACTTTCTTCAGACTATCACACGTGTTCTTTATCCCAAGCACCCCCTCCCTCCCTTGGAAGCCGCCCGTGCGATCGTACGTCTGGCAGCAAATCTTCCTGATACATTTTTCGGAGATTACTATATACATATGATATGCCACTTGGAGCCGTAACTTTCTTGCAATCATACTTCACTTGAACAACATTACTGATGTACCTCATATTTATCACGTTCTTAATAATCATGTATAAGACATAAATATGTACTACAGATATTCATTCAAATATACGAAGATTGTGATTAACATGGAGATTGAAGTGTATGGGATATGTATGCGAGTAATTCATGATACTATGAAAGTAACTTCATTACTGAGAGGGGCTCTTATGTGGAGTAAACGAAAAAAACGATTTACGAAAAAATGAATATTCACCCATGTTGCCCGCACGAGAAAACGGAAAAAACGTAAGTCTATTAGTACATGGGACTCTGGCCTCTGCGTGTATGGGCCTATTGTAACAATTGCATTGGACAGACGACGCCGGTGACCAACACCGCGTTGTTCCAGATGGCGTTGAAGATTCCGTGATCCACCCCATCCTCTTAGACGGCCCGCAACACCTCACTGACTCCACAACTGGGAAACAACCACTCGCATCGACGTTTCAGGCACAACTAAGCGTGCGCACACAACCAGATGGGTGTCTCTCAGTACTAAACTTTGACGATCATTTTCGTATATTGGAATTGAGAAATCGAATAAAGTACGATTTTGTCCATCTGGAGCACGACGAGAGCTTTCGAATGAGCTATAGAACGGCCCCAGGCGACCACCACAGCGTTCGTTAGAAGCGCGGACAAATTTTCTCTAGGACACTTTCCTCTCTACTGAGTCATCTTGGGCAGGGGTTATCACCCCTGCCCGATTGTTGCATAAACTTAAAGTGTGTGGCATAAGGGGTCCGGCATATAATTGGTTTAAAAGTTATTTAAATTCAAGAAAACAATACTTTTAACTACTTTTACTAACACCACATCACAGCGAAAAATTATTAAATGCGGAGTACCACATGGATCGGTTTTAGGGCCACTATTATTCCTGATATATATAAATGATATAACTTTAAGTACCAATAACCTAAAATTTATATTATTT
>JACEEZ010003195.1:60000-65000 GCA_016584305.1 Chionoecetes opilio
GGTAATATGAACTTTGTCATGAAAGATATGGACCAAAATGTGATATTCAGAGGGCACATTATGATTTTTGTTTCGGACTGGCAACTGCAGGGTGGCGCCACATTTGTTTATACTTGGCAGTCCATCCCGTGCAAGGATATTATATATCTTTCTAATATCCTTCATCCCGTGTACGCAGGACTGACAAGTTTTTAAAGGACCCCTTTAGTGGTGTAATTTCATATCCTGTCAACGGCATTCATCAAATGCTTAGCTTACCCTACTGGGGTGGCTATCATAGTTGCCTCTAAACAAGTGATATATATGATTACCACCAAACATTTCTAAGCGAAAATACTGATGGATTTCAATAGTATACCAATAATACACAGTGATTTGTAGATACAGTTGTCCCTTTGCGTATCTGTATCAAGGCATAAGGCAGGAATGTAAGGAATACAAATGGGCCAAAAAATTGGACGTATAGCTGCTTTAGATAAATGCATTTCTGGACACACTAAATGGTGGGTAGCCTATAATTTCGATATTGAGCACTAAAAAGCTAAAAAAATTACTTACAAAGCTGAATGTTATTTCAGCCAGAAACGGTTAGGTTAGTTTAAATAAGAGTAACGAGATGGAGCGTGCTCGTTTTCTATACATTTTGATGTGTTAAGAATAATGGTAACATTAAAAATCGTCCGAAATGCCTAATTTTGCATTTATCCACCTCCTCCCTAACAAACCTAGGGACCCGTCGGGAATGCGGGTTTTGGGCGGGGAAGTGGAAAGGAGTTTTTATCGGGGTAGTAGATTATGTGGATGACGTAAAATATATCCGGTAAAAACTCTATGGGATGATACAAGGCTGAAAATACATTAAAAATACATAATTGATAGTGTACGGGAATTACCTACTTATTCTTGTAAAAATCGCCCGTTAAATCTTTACAATGGTAAAACTGCTGATTAATACAAACCATGGACGAGTTGTAATTGTATACATCCGACGATTTTTAATGTGACCATCATTCTTAATAGATCAAAATACATGGGAAAAGAACACTTCTAACCTCATACTCAATTCCTGGTTGGAAGTATCAATTACCAAAATAATACTAACCTAACCTCACTATACCTACCCTTAACCTAACCTACCCTTGCCAATAACCTCCATGCGAGATCTAAAGGCAGGAAAGGACTCGAAAATTTTACCAGGGTTAGATTAAGTTATATTGAGGTTAGGTTAGTATTTTCTTTTTAGGGGAGGGGGGGGGGTGCTCGCTAAGAGGTTATTGGTTAGGTTAGGTTATAGCGAAGTTAAATTTGTAATATTAACTTCTTTTTTTTAGCTCCAAGGGGGAGTCGTTTAGGCTGGTTGGGGGGTATCTCTCCCCCACTTCATAATTACGTTTTAGAGGTATGTGAAGGGATCTGTGAAGGTCTGGAGAGGAAAAAAGCACTAATGAGGGCGGGATAGGATTCTAGAATTTTACCCCAGATTCAATCAATACACATAAAAACATTTCAGGTAAACAAAGACTCGACCTAGAAATCAGTGGTGCCCAATAACGAAATGTACCACCAAATGGGTAATATAATGACTTGTGACGGTATATGTGCAGTTTAAAACAATATATGATTGGTGGTTTTAAATCTAAATGTTTCGTTCTCATCATAAGGAGTATTTCTAACCTGTATAACCGCTGTCGGAAATTAAAAAGGCTAATATTTAGGTTAGGTTTGGTTAGGTTAGTTAGAGAGCTAGGTTAGGCTAGTTAGAAGGTTATGTTAGGTTAGTTTGATGGTTTGATTAGGTTAATATTTGATGTTTTTACAAATGGAGTGTTTTTTCCTGTCAAAACGTCTAAAAAGTTTATTAGTAGAAATTTGTCATAACTTTTTCGAATTGCAAAACACTCACTTTTTTTAGGCTTGTACAGTAAAAAAAACTATCTCCATTAGGTAAAGCATCACATATTAAGCTAAAAAACTCAAACTTGTCTTTAAAATATTGCAAGTCATAAACTGCACTTTTTCCCGAAACTGTATATTTTCCCGAAACTGCATATTTTCCTGAAACTACATATTATTCCTTCGCGATCCAGCCTGTACCTTTTAATAAGGTCAGCATCATCATACATATCCATAACGTCTTTCTAGGCCTGTACATTTTTGGCCTCGGGAGGGATTATTCCTTGTTGTTGTGCGTCCATCTTGGTCTAGTGAAGACTTGAGTGCTGGAGAAACGACTTTAGCATACCCATCAAGGACACTTAACTTTGGTGCCTGTTAAGCATACTTAAATCGGATAAGCATTTTGCTTCGAATGACTTAAGCATTCCCTTAATATTTAAGTGTAAGATGAGCAAATTTTCGTCTGCTAAGTACGCTTAACAATACTAAGTATTGTGGTTTATCTGGGTCCAGAGTGTAAGTCCGTACGAAGGGTTGAGGAGAATGCTGAACAAGAATACATAAGCGTGAGAGAACCCAGGGGAAAACAAGGCGTAGGAAGATACAAAGCGCCATGCACAGTCTACTAAATTGCGAGCTAAACAAGAACACAATTACCTGCAGGAAGACATCGTAAGGTTAAAAATACTTTAAAGAGCAATGTGGAGGAAGAGTAGGACAAGAGGACGACACGAAGACTACACTGGCTTGGGATGAAGTGGAAAGGAGGGACAGATGGCGGTGTTTACGAGAGGAAAGTCTGAAAAAATATTAAATAAGGCCTGTATGAAGCTGGACAAAGTGGCAAGAGAGTTAACCAGACTGTAAAAATAAAACACAAAAGCACAAGAGAATTAAATGAAAACCCAACTCACTAGTAAAAATAACAAGAAAAACCACGAAAAGGAAGAAAGAAAAAAAGAAAGGTGGATAAATCTACAAAGATAGGTTTATGGGAAGTAAAGTAAATAAAATACATAAAAAGAAAGGGATATAATGATCAATGCATGGTAGAGGAATAAAGGTTGGAATTTTTTTATCCTGAGGCGATTGATAATAAAGTCACAGTCAAACCGGACTCAGGTCAGTTGGACACCAGGTGATTGGCACTCCGACGTCTAGAAACCCGACAAATTAATGAACGAATGAGAGAGAGATAGATAGATAGATAGATAGATAGAGAGATATATTGATTGATTGCTTAAGTGAGTGTGTAAGTGAGTGAGTGAGTGAGTGAGTGGGTGAGTAAGTGCGGCAAAGTAGTAATACTAGGCGGAGGAGGAGGTAGTACGTAGGAACATAAGAACATAAGAAAATAAGAAAGCTACATGAGGCCGTCAGACCTACACGAGGTAGTTACTGTTACTTCACAGGTGGTAGTATGAGCCTGACTGAGGATCCGAACATCACAGAAAACGGGATCTTCACCTAAGATCACACCACATGTGTCACTTTAAAAATCAAGCCTGCTCCACCAACAGGCGAGAGCGACCGACATCACGACTCTCCAGAATGTGCAGGGCCAACAACCTGAGCCCTCAAAAGAAAAAAATTGTCTACAGGCGCTATAGACTTAACTGATTAATAGACTGTAAAAAACAAATAAATTTTTTTTTGTGCCGTTGGCCGATGTAATGTAAAACAGAAAAAAAAATCTAATTCGTTGATGTAAATAAAAAATAATAATGGTCCCAAAACAGACCCCTGTGGAACCCCACTTGTTACCCCCTTACCCTACTTGTTTTTCCCATTCAGATTGAGAACTATTAATTGTAACTCTTTGTTGCCTATCACTTAGCCAAGATCTAATCCAACGAAGAACCTTCCCATCTATTCCATGTGCCTTAATTACTTAATCTTATTTAAGAGTCTCTCGTGTGGTACCTTGGCGATACCCATACTAAAGTCCAGGTATACTATATCATAATCCTTGTTGAAATTATAGTAATAATTGACGTGAACTCACCTTGCTATTAACCCAAGAACTACCTAGACTGCAATGATACCCTATTTAGACGCTAACTAAGGTATACTCAGCAGTGGTAGATGGGTTGATGATTTGGAGGCTTGATTATTATTTGAGGGAGTGGTGGTAGTCGCTGTAGGGCGGCTAAGGGCGCTGTTAATTGTTGTAGGTGCACGTAATGGCGGCGATGGTTGTAGGCCGAAGGTTAACTTTCCACAGTTACCTGCGCGGCGCGTACTTTGTGGTGTTTTTACCACTTTGTCCTTGCTTTAACCGATTGATCGGTTATGCTGGTTCAATCATATTAAGATGAGCGTGACTACACCTTAGTGTACAATCAAGAGAGTCGCTACACCTTAATCGTGTAGGGTTTAATGCGTGAATTATCGCCTTCACTGAAAATCTCTGATCAGCTGGGCTTGAACCTCCTACGTGGCGGTTCATACGTGGAGGTTCCAATATTTTCCTCACAATTCTTATATTATGTTAATCCTTTGATTAATTGTGGTACTAGTAATTACCACCAGAATTATATTACTATATTTAATGCATCTTCATTTATACCCAATTCTATAATAATATATACATAGGTTGAATATTTACTCATCTCCCTTTTTGACAGGGGAGGCGTATCCCACCCTACCATTCTCCCGATTAGAGAGCGATTTTAGTGGATAATTTCCACAATCCTCATCATTATCTGCTGTCTCATAAACTTTCCTATAAGTTCCTTTTCCTTTCAGCGGCGCTTATAAGGTACACTCGGCGCGGGAGAATGTTGCCGCTCCATACGAGGAATGTCTGAGATAACACGGGCTGTAAACTAAATCAAGATTCAGGAGTATCGGCTCGGATGGTCAGAGAGGTTATTTGAGACTTATTATAAGACCGTAAGAGAAAAGGAGAGCGAGAGCGAGAGCGAGAGCGAGAGAGAGAGAGAGAGAGAGAGAGAGAGAGAGAGAGAGAGAGAGAGAGAGAGAGAGAGAGAGAGAGAGAGAGAGTAGGTAAGAATGCAGGGGGAGATGAATGCAAGGAGTTCACTGAGGGATGAATGAAAGGTAAGAAAAGATCCTAGGCGAATGTGAAAAGACAAAAAACA
>JACEEZ010003195.1:70000-127500 GCA_016584305.1 Chionoecetes opilio
GGAACGTGGTCTAACCCGAAGCACTTTGACCAGTGACCAACAACAGCAACATCACGATTGGAGTTTGCAATCACATGTTGTCTAATATATACTACTACTACAAACATCAATACATAGGTCCGAAGGGCCCACAAGCACTTGTTAAGTACAATAACCTAAGCACAAAAGTATTCAAGCATCTTATAGATTAGAGTAATTGTTTAAAACCTGTTACTTAAGCTTAAATTTGAATGAATGTTTTGATGAAACAAGCTTTGTGGTGTCAGGTAGCTGGTTCCACGGTCAGCCAGACCGTGAAACCAGCTTACAGAAGCCTCGAAACAGAATACTTTGTTGGGCATGCGATGTCCTGTACAGAGGAAGTCGGAGCTCCCGTGCTCTTCTCGTGTCAGTGTTATGAATTGTAACTTGAAATCCTATAAGGGAGAAAGAGAGAGAGTGTGTGAGAGAAAAGAAGAGAGAGAGAGAGAGAGAGAGAGAGAGAGAGAGAGAGAGAGAGAGAGGAGAGAGAGAGAGAGAGAGAGAGAGAGAGAGAGAGAGAGAGAGAGAGAGAGAGAGAGAGAGAGAGAGAGAGAGAGAGAGAGAGAGAGAGAGAGAGAGAGAGAGAGAGAGAGAGAGAGAGAGAGAGAGCCACACCTCAACACATTTAATCTTTCGTCACATTTTCATTTCGTCTTTTTGTCTGTCGATCAATTTGTTTAATTGTATATTTATGTCTTTACCCCTTTCGTCTTTCTCACTCTCTCTATCTCTCTCTATTTCTCTCATTCCCACCCTTCCAAACCACACACACAGTACACACACACACACACACACACACACACACACAACACACACCACACACACACACACACGCACATACACCTTTTTGTCTGGTACTCCGTAAGGATACCTTATAAGGATACTCCTTAGTGTAGTGGTTCGCACGCTCGGTTTACAACCAAGAAATCCAGGTTCGTTCCCCGGGCGGATCAGAGAAAGATGAACCGCTTCCGTAAAACCCGAGCCCCTGTCCACCCAGCAGTGAATGGGTTCCAGGTGTTAGCCGGGGGTTGTGTCCCGCCTCCCGGGGTGGTGGCTGCGACCAATAATAAGCACTAACGAAGCAAATAAAAAATGTAGCTATGGAGACGGGGCCATACGAGTAATGGCTCAGGCTTTGTAAAATACAACTAGATAAATACACACACACAGACACATACACACACATACACCCAACTAAGGGTGAGATGTTGAGAGAGAGGAGATATAGAGAGAGAGAGAGAGAGGATAGAGAGAGAGAGAGAGATAGAGAATGAAGAGAGATAGCGAGAGAGAGCAGAGGACGAGAGACGACGAGACAGAGAGGAGAGAGAGAGAGAGAAAAAAAAGAGAGGAAACAGAGAGCGAAAAAGAAGAGAAAAAAAACGAGTGAGGTAGGAGAGGGGTAAGGGAGGGATAGAAAAAAGTCAGAGGGGGGGGGATGAGGTTGATTGCACTCCCTGGGGACGGCGGTCCAAGCTTCACGCGTCAATTTGTCAGTCTGTGCCGTGTTTACACGGCCACTGACCTCTGCTGTTTCACCTCGCTAGCGGGTTTTTTTCTTCTTTCTTGTTTGTCTACGTTGGAGCCTTACGCGTGTAGGTGCTTAATTTTTTTCTTTTGAGGGCTCAGTGGTTGGGCCCTGCGCAAGTCGGAGGTCGTGCATGTCGATCGCTCTTACCCGTTTGGTGGCTCAGACTGGATTTTGTAGTAGTGGACACCTTGTGGTCTTAGGTGAAGCGCCCGTTTTCTGTGATGTTCGGATCCTTCAGTCAGGCTCGGCTGCACCCTGTTTTTCCTCCGTCGCTCTTGTAGTCGCAGTCGGAATACCAGAGCTATGCTGTATGCTGGTTTCTTCACCTCTCAACTATTGATTTGACAGTTTGCTCTCTTGGTGTGGACTTGAACTCGGACCGATAAAATCTATGTCTACTGGACTTGCCTACTCGACCTCGCGCCCAACCCCCCCATGACCAGTGGAGGCCGTTTTGCGAATTCTGACATTGTTCGAACATCACTCCCATCTCCCTTCCTATTGGTTTATCAGTATAAATGATAGACCCGTTCGCTTCGAAATGTTTGTTCTATAATAATTATCAAATAAAAACTGTAATACACAAAAAAAAATGTCCATCTATGATAGAATGAAGAATTACTGAACTCAAATATTCACTTAAGTCTCTGCGGGAGACATTTAAATATTTTTCACTAAATCTTTTTTACATGACATGCAATAGAAGTGGAGTTTTCATGTAGCTTTTTTCCATTGGTATTTTCGTTTTCTAAGACCATGAACTTAGAACATTGCATAAATTTATGCGTTAACTAAATCTATAACATCATCAAGTTGGATCGGCAAGTAAAAAAGTGTTCCATGAATACAGTTAGACTCTATTTTCAGTATAAATGTTACACTGTTATCTTCGTAACATGTTTGTTCTATAATATTAATCAAATAAAAAAATGTAAAACACTAAAGAAATGCCATTTGAGATTCTGAAGAAAGATGCATGAACCAAAACTTCTTAACTTATTCACTTAACTCTTCGCATTTATATTTTGTTGTGAAAAACTTTGTTTACATGAACATATCATAAAAGGCGGTAATTTTATTGGTTTTCCCATGATATATTCCGTTTTCTGATAAATGAAGTTAGAATCATCATAAGATTAGTCGTTAACTAAACAATTACATCATCAATAGGGTGATTTTCCCGATTGATGAGGTTATTTATTTAGTTAACGCTAATTTATGGATAGTACTAACTCATTTATTAGGAACGAAATATATCAATGGAAAGCTAATAACATTCCGCTTCCATTATTTTTCCATAGTAAAATGCTTCTCGCAAATGTAAATGGCGGAAGAGTTTAAGTGAAGTATTAATATTCATAGAGTTCATGCATATTCTTCACTCTCTCATAATGGCATTTCTTTAGTGTATTTACTGTTTTTTATGTGATATATTATAGAAGCAAACTTTACGAGTAACGGTATATCATTTATCTGATAAACCATAGGAAGGGAGATGGGAGTGATTTTCGAAAATGTCCGAATCGCAAAACTAGCCTCCACTGAAATAGCCAAACTGGTAGAAGTCCAGTATACAGTAGTCCTTTGGTGTATGTCTTAAGCCACTGACTTGTCGATTTTGTATGTGTACAGTTATGAAACGTGTCTTTGTATTAATTTTATCTTTATCTATGTTTGGTTTCATGCTGTCTCATAATAAACAGATATGACGACACTTTAATTCGGTCCAGTTTGCCGCAAATGATGGGGGCCCAGTCAGACTGGTTAGAGTCCTGCCGTCACAGCGGTTGCCCACCGTCAGCGGATAAACAAAATAGCCTTTGGGGGATCCCCGAATGAGGTATCTTGTTGTAGAACGTCGTGTCTTTTGTGTAATCTAACGTTAGGGGGCCCCGCCTAGCCCCAGTGCCCAGGGCCCCGGCGAACATCTAAATCCGGTACTGTATGTTAACACAGGGGGATGTGGGGTTGTTGTTTCAATCACGGGGGATGTGGGGGTGGTTGTTTATCAGGGGGGGTGTGGGTCGGTGTTCATGCACGGGGGGATGTGGGGGTGGTTGTTTTCAGGGGGGATGTTGGGTCGTTTGTTCATCGACGGGGGTATTGGGGGGTGGTTGTTTATCAGGGGGGGATTGTGGGTCGTTGTTCATCACGGGTGGATGTGTGGGGGGGGGCTGTTTCCTCATGAGGGGGGGATTGATGGTGTTTGTTTTCATAACGGTGGATGTGGGGGTGTTGTTTTATCAAGGGGATGTGGCGGTGGGTTGTTTACACGGTGGGGCAGGTGGGGGGTGGTTTGTTCATCACGGTGCTCGATGTGGGGGTGGGTTGTTATCACGGGTGGGATGTGATGGTGGTTGTTCATCACGGTGGGATGTTGGGGGTGGTTGTTTATCACGGGGGGATGTGGGGGTGGTTCGTTTATCACGGTGGGATGTTGGGGTTTGTTTGTTTTTATTCACGGGGGGATGTGGGGTGGTTGTTTATCACGGTGGGATGTGGGCTGTGGGCTGGTTGTTTATCACGGTGGGATGTGGGGGTGGATTGGTTTATCACGGTGGATGGGGGGTGTTGTTTCAATGCTGTGGGGAAAGTGGTTGGGGGGAGTGGGGTGGTTGTTCATAATGGGGGGGATGTGGGGTAGTTTTTTCACAATGGGATTGTGGGGGTGTGGTTGTTTATCACGGTGGGATGTGGTGGTGGTTGTTTTATCGAACGGGTGGGATGTATGGGCGGGTTGTTTCAATGGAGAGTTGTGGGGGTTTGTTCATATTGGGGGGGTTTGTGGTGGTTTTTTTATCACGGTGTGATGGTGGGGGGTGGTTGTTCAGTCATGGGAGGATGTTAGCTTGTTTTTTTTTTTTTTTGTTGGTTTATCCCGGTGGATGTTGGGGTGGTTGTTTATTATTACGGTGGGCTTGGGTGTGTTTGTTATCACGGTTGGATGTGAGGGTGGGTGTTCATTCATGAGGGGGATGTCGGATGTTGTTTATCACGGTGGGATGTGGGTAGGTTGTTTATTACTGTGGGAGATGTGGGGGTGTTTGTTTACACGGAGGGATATTTGGTGTGTTTGAGTTTATCACGGTGGGCTGTGTGGGGTGTTTCTTTATCACGGTTGGGATTGTGAGGTGTGTTGTTGATCACGGTGTGATGTGAGGGTGGTTTGTTTATCACACGGTGGGATGTTGGGGGTGGTTGTTTATCACCGGTGGGATTGGGGTGTTTGTTTATCAGGTGCGATGTGGGTGTTTGGGAGTTTATCACGTGGGAATGTGAGGTGGTTGTTATCACGTGGGATGGAGGGTGTTTGTTTATCAGGTGGGTGTTGGGTGGTGGTTGTTTAATCACGGTAGGATTGAGGGTGTTGTTTATCACGGTGGGATTGAGGGTGATTGTTTATCGAGCGGTGGGATGTGGGGGTGGTTGTTTATCACGATGGGGAGTGGGGTGGTTGTTTATCCTGGGGATGGGGGGGTGTTTGTTCAAGGGGGGAGTGAGGTTGTTGTTTCATATGGGTGGATGTGGGTAGTTCTTCATAATGGGGGATGTGATTGTGGTTGTTCATCATGGGGGGATTTGCAGGGTGTTTAGTTTATCACGGTGGTATGTGGTTTGGTTTGTTTATCTCGAGTGGGATGTGGGGGGGTGTTTTATCACGGTGGTGTGGTGTCGTGGTTTTTTCAAGGCGGGGGAGTGGGGTTGGTTGTTCATAATGTGTTGGGAATGTGGGGTGGGTTGTTTATCACGGGGCATTGAGGGTGGTTGTTCATCATGGGGATGTAGGGTGGTTGTTTTATCAGGTGGATGTGGTGTGGTTGTTTATCACGGGGGGATGTGGGGTGGTTGTTATCACGGGGGGATGGCGGGGGTTGGTTAGCTCAAGGAGGGGGGAGTGGGGTGTTGTTCATGGCTGGGTGGTTTGGGGTGTTGTTCATCAATGGGGGATGTGGGAGTGGTTGTTCATCACGGCGGGATGTGGGGTGTTGTTCATCAAGGGGGATGTGGGATGGTGGTTCCATAATGGTGGATGTGGGGTGGTTGTTCATAATGGCGGGATAGTGGGGTTGGTTTGTCTCTAAGGGGGGATTTGGGGTGTTTGTTCATCATGCGGATGTGGGGGTGGTTGTTCATAATGGGGGGAATGTGGAGTGGTTTGTTTCATCTGGAGGACTGTGGGGGTTTGGTTGTTCATAATCGGGGGAATGTGGGGTGATTGTTCTGTCATGGCGGGATGTGGGGGGTGGTTGTTCATAATGGGGGATGTGGGGGTGGTTGTTCTGCATGTGGGTAGTTTGTTCATAATTGGGGGGATGTTTGGGGTGGTTTTTCATCATGGGGGGGAGTGGGTGTAGTTGTTTATCATGGGGATGTGGGGGTGGTTGGTCTCATGGGGGGATGTGGGGTTGTTGTTCATAGGTGGGGGATGTGGGGTTGGTTGTTCATCACGAGGGGGATGTGGTGTGGTGGGTATTGGTTTATCATGGGGGGATTTGTGGGTGGTTGTTCATCACGGTGGGATGTGGGCTGGTTTGTTCTAAATGGAGGGGATGGTGGGGGGTGGTTTCATCAGGGTGGATTGTGGGTGTGGTTGGTTCATCATGGGTGGATGTGGGGGTGGATGTTTGTTTACATGGTGGTGTAGTGGGTGATTGTTCATCCGGGGGGGATTGGAGGTGTTGTTCATCACAGGGGGGGATGTGGGCTGGTTGTTCATAATGGAGGGGATGTGGGGGTGGATTGTTCATAATGGGGGGATGTGGGGTGGTTGTTCATCATGCGGGATGTGGTGGTGGTTGTTCTATATGGGGGTGGTGATGTTGGGGTGGTTGTTAGAAGAAAAAAGAAATCATGGCGGGATTGGGGGTGGTGTTCATCATGGCGGGCTGTGGGTGTGGTTGTTCAGCATGGCGGGATGTGGGTGTAGTTTTCATAATGGGGGGATGTGTGGGTGGTTGTTCGCATGGCGGGATTGGGGTTGGTTGTTATATGGGGGGATGTGGAGTGGTTGTTTCATCATGGGGGGATTTGTGGGTTGTTTGGTCATATGGGGGGAGAGTGGAAGTGTTTGTTCATCATGGGGGGTTGGAGGGTGGTTGTTCTGTAATGGTGGGGATGTGGGGGTGAGTATGTATCATAATGGGGGGATGTGGGGTGGTTGTTCATAATGGGGGAATGTGGGGGTGGTTGTTCATCTTGGGTGGATTTGGGGGTGGTTGTTCTAATGGGGGGATTGTAGGGTGTTGTTCATAATAGGGTGATGTGGGTATGGTTTGTTCATAATTGGGGGATGTGGGGGTGTTGTTTCAATAATATGGGATGTTGGGGTGGTTTTGTTTTCATCTGGGAGGATGTGGGGTGGTTGTCATAATGGGGGGGATGTGTGGGTGGTTTGTTCATCACCTGGCGGTGATTGGGGTTGGGTTGTTCATAATGGAGGGTTGTGGGAGTGTTTTTCATCATGGGGGAGGTGCGGGGTGTTGTTTCATAAATGGGGGGATGTGGGTGGTTGTTCATACTGGGGGGGGATGTTAAAGTGGTTGTTCATCATGGTGTTGATGTGGGGGTGTTGTTCTTAATTGTGGGGTGTCTAGTTCATTTGGGGGGATGTGGGGTGGTTTGTTTCATAACGGGGGAATGGTGGGGTGTTGTTCATCATGGGATGTGGGGGTGGTTGTTCATCATGGGGGATGGTGGGGGGTGTTGTTGATAATATGGTGATGTAGGGGGTTGTTCCTATATGTGGGGTGTGGTGGGTGTTGTTCATAATAGGGGGATGTGGGGGTGGTTTGTTCATCATGGGAGGATGTGGGGTGGTTGTCATAATGGTGGGTATGTGGGGGTGTTGTTCATAATGGGGGATTTGTTGGTGGTTGTTTCATATGGGGGTGTGGGGGTGGTTGTTCTCATGGTGATTGGTGGTGGTTTTGTTCATAATGGGGGATGGATGGGGGTGGTTGTTCAGCATGGGGGGATGTGGGGTAGTTGTTGTATCATGGGGGGATGTGGGGTAGTTGTTTCATCACGGGGGGGGGATGTGTGGGCTGTTGTTATCATGGAGGTATGTGGGGGTGGTTGTTCATAATGGGGGCATGTGGGGAGTGTTTGTTCATAGGGGGGGATTGGCGTTTAGTTTTGTTCATTACGGGGGGATGTGGGGTGGTTGCTCATTACAGGGGGATGTGGGGGTTGGTTTTCATTACAGGGGGGATGTGGGCGTTGGTTGTTCATTACGAGGGGATTTCGGGGGTGGTGTTCATTACGGGGGGGATGTGGGGTGGTTGTTCATTACGAGGGGATTGTGGGGTGGTTTGTTTCATGAATGGGGGCTTGGCGTGGTTTCATTACAGGGGTGATGTGGGGGTGGTTGTTTCATTACAGGGGGGATGTGGGGTGGTTGTTCCATTACAGGGGGGATGTGGGGGGTGTTTGTTCATTACGGGGGGATGTGGAGTGGTTGTTCATTACAGGGGGGATGGTGGGGGTGTTTGTTTCATTACAGGGGGGATGTGGGGGTGGTTGTCATTACAGGGGGGATGTGGGTGGTTTGTTCATTACAGTGGGGGTGTGGGGGTGGTTGCTCATTACAGGGGGGATGTGGGGGTTGTTGTTCATTACATGGGGATTGGTGGGGGTGGTTGTTCAAATGGGGATGTGGCGTTGGTTTTCATTAACAGAAGGGATTGTGGGGGTAGTTGTTCATACAGGGGGGATGTTGGGGTGGTTGTTCATTACAGGGGGGATGTGGGGTGTTGTTCGCTCCAGGGGGGTGTGGGGGTGGTTTGGTTCATATAGCAGGGGGTGATGTGGGGTGTTTGTTTATAATGGTGTGGAAATGGTGGGGGTGGTTTGTTCATTAAGGGTGGATGTTGTGGGTTGTTCTATAATGGGGGGATGTGGGGGTGGTTGTTCATTAAGGGGGGATGTGGGGTGGTTTTCATCATGGGGATTAGGGGGATGTGTTTTCACGAGGGAATGGGGGTGGTTGTATATCACAGGATGTGGGTATGGTTGTTCATCATGGGTGGGATGTGGGGGGTGGTTTTTCATCATGGGGGAATTAGGGGGTTGTTTATCACGAGGATGTGGGGGTGGTTTGTTCATCACAGGGGGAATGTGGGGATGGTTGTTTCATCCTTGGGGTTGATGTGGGGGTGGTTGTTCATCATCGGGGGATAGGGGTGGTTGTTTTCACCGAGGGGATGTGTGGGGTGTTGTTCAAGTGGGGGGTGGGGTGTTTTCTCACAGGGGGATGTTTCATCATGGGGGGATGTGGGGGGGGTCGATCAAGGGGGGGATGTAGAGTGTGGTTTTTCATCACGGCACGGCGGAATGTTGGGGGTGCTTGTTCATCATGGGGGGATGAGGGGTTTTGTTGCTCATGACAGAGGTGATGTGGGTGTGGTTGTTCATCATGGGTGGGTTGTGATGGGGTTTGGTTTCATCACGGTGGGGGATGTGGGGGGGGGGTGGTTTATCACGAGGGGGTGTTGGGTTGTTCATCACGGGCTGATGGTGGGGGGTGGTTGTTCATCACGGGGGGGATGTGGGGTTATTCATTACTGGGGATGTGGGCGGGGTTCACCACGGGGAGATGGTGGGGGTTGTTGTTCTCCGGTGGGGATGTGGGGGTTGTTTATCACGGGGGGATGTGGGGGTTGTTCATCACGGGGGGGATGTGGGAGGGGGTTCACCACGGGGGGGATGTGGGGGTGTTTGTTCATCATGGGTGGGATGGGGGTGATGCTAATCACGGGGGGATGTGGGGGTTGTTCATTACGGGGGGGATGTGGGGGAATGTTAATAACGGGGGGGGATGTGGGATGTTCGATCCACGGGGGGTATGTGGGGGTGGTTGTTCACACGAGGGGGATGTTAGGGGTTTTTTCAGTGGGAGTGGGGGGTTTGTTCATCACGGGGGGATTTGGCGGTTGTTCTCACTGGGTATGAGGGTTTGGTGGGAATCAGGGAGATTTTGGGCGTTGTTTTCTATCAGTGAAGGGGGGACTTTTTGAGAGGTGGGTATTTCTTGCTTTCTTTAAATATTTGTGATTTTTGAACAAATCTGTCAAATATTTCACGGCTTCGTCCATTTCCCTTTGCGATGTTTGGTTGTCTGGAACGGCCCCGCAGCCCCTGTGTGGACTGCTGCACACATTGTGGCCTTGGCGGTGTTTGCGGCAGTGTTTGAATATAACACATTGTAGGCGGGGGAACTTGCTTTCTGCACGGTCTTGGTTTTGGTTTTTGGATTTGTTCCTTTAACTTTCTCGAAAAATGTTTCACTTTTTTCAATAAAATATTTTCTTTTTCTGTTTTTTGGTGCAGACGAGATCGTTCGAGCCCCGAGATTCTTTGTTAGAGTCGTAGTGGGGTGGAGCGGGTTTTGTTCTGTATCCGGGTAGGGGCTCCATTGTGGCGGTGGCCCTCGGTGGGGGTGTTTTGTGCTGGCCTTGGGAGCTGTTTGAGTCGCCACACACCAAGATGTTTTGCAACCTCCCCACAGAACAGACGGTGTGCGGACAACGTTGGCGATGGCCAACCCCTTGAGGCTCTGAGGAAGAAGTGTTAGTAATCCTCGAAAGAGGTGCTGAGTTTTCGCCAGTAGGCACTAGGGTGCTGCCTCAACTGTGGTGGTGCTCCGGGGAACCACCTAATACGGGCGCCAAAGTCCACCAGCCGCTACCGCCGCGGGGCAAGTCCGTACGGTTCAAAAAGTGGCTGGCCTAAAAGGGCCCCAGCCACCCACGGGCCATCGTTCTCCAGTTCCCGTAATATCAGAAATTCGGGGTCAGGGGCAAAAAATCCAGAAAGGTTGGACACACTGGACAAAACCCCAGGCCCCCAAAATCCCCAATTTTTGAAACACCAAATGCTTTCGTGTTTATTCCCCGGGGGACGGGGCAGCCGGGCGCCGTACTGTGGGGCCCGTGGGGTTGTTGGGATGACCCCACTAGCAGTGTGACTTTTTTTGGCGATGGTAAAAAATAATAACGGCATGGGCGGGTCCCGTCAGGAAGTTTACTCGTGTCGCTAGATACTTCTCAATAGCCTCGAGGCGAAGTAACCTCGCCCTTGGGGCAAAACCCTAGACGTTGGGTCTGCGGTTTTAACATCCATCTTGGAACCCTTTCGTCCCAAAAATGTGCAGCTTGGAGTTAAAAACGGGGGAGGGCTATCCTTTCTCTACCTTTCTTGAAACCCGGAACAACTCTAAGGAACCCTTAAAACCTGGAAAATGTTCCCCCACAGGCAATTTTTTTTGTGATTTATCTATATGTTTTTTTTTTCTTCAAGGAATTCTATGAATGGCCAAAAAACTCTTGATTTTACTCCATCCTTCCACAAGAAATATTATTTTTTTCTTGGGACGATATTTTGGTTTTGTTGCCCAATGCAAAAAGCGAAAGTAATTTTGCGCCTTGCCCCCTGCTGGAGTGGTGTTAAAAAGTTATTCCCCCCACTAAAAACACACTAAACTATTCCCTGCTGTCATAAAGGTCCAGTTCTCTTTGTGGCTTGACAAACCCTTTAGAAAACGGGTTGACTTCTTTTACAACCAAAAACACTTAATTTTTTCTCCCTTGTTTATAATCAAATCACGGTGTTTTCATGTTTTAGGATGTTTGTTTAAAAGGATGTTTGCAGGAGACAGTCCCCCCTCCCCTGGCTTCATCGGGCCTCTTAGGGCTTAATTTCGGGTATAAAACATGATCAGGGGTATTTTTCTCTACTACTGAACAGGGCCGCCTTATTTGGTCACACCGCCACAGTTCCCACAACGCTTGCCTCGGGGGGGGTTTCAGATATTTCCCCCATCAAACACTGGCTGGGGGTCGTTTGTATACTTATGTCGGGGTTTTTTAGTGTTTCGTCGAGAAAATTGTCTCAAGGCTCCTCACAATCAAGTTAAAACTTAAAAGAAACAATTCAAGAAAACTATGCTCAGGGTGTGCGAAAAAGGGAAAAAAATGTAAGGAAAAATCACAGCGGGGCGGGAGGGACCGAATACTAGGGCGTCTTCAAAGTTTTAGCGACAGATTAATGTGATATATTTGCGCAAAACCCGTGTTTGCATGCCGCATAAATATACTGTTCCCTCTGCATTCCCAGTGCTGGAGTGCCTCCTGGGGGCAGCCTTTACACGAGTAACCGGCCGTCTGAGTGGCGTGACGCAAGCAAGCCTTAAGCACAGCCACGGCCGTGTCTTAATGACGATTTTATCCACGCATTTACTGAATATATGTTTTCTGTGTACATTTTAAACCCACAAATTCACAACATTATGTCTTGCTGCTATGATGCATTTATAAACGGTAAATTTAGCAGTATTAGACATATTAAATTCCAGAATAATTGTAAATTAATTTAAAAGTAAACAAAAAGAATTGCGATATTAAGGTCAGCCCAAATGTAGTCATATAGATTCTTAGAGAGAGAGAGAGAGAGAGCGAGAGCGAGAGCGAGAGCGAGAGCGAGAGCGCGAGCGAGAGCGCGAGAGCGAGAGCGAGAGCGCGAGAGCGAGAGCGAGAGCGCGAGAGCGAGAGCGAGAGCGCGAGAGCGAGAGCGAGAGCGCGAGCGAGGGGCGAGAGCGCGAGCGAGAGCGAGAGCGCGAGCGAGAGGGGAAGAGAGAGAGGAGAGAGGGGGAGAGGGGGAGAGGAGAATAGGGGAGAGAGGAGGAGAGATGAGAGAGAAAAGGAGAGAGAGAGAAGAGAAAAGGGAGAGGTATTGGCTGTTGAAATTAATACAGAAATAAATCTTTTAATCTAAAGCTCACAGTCCAATGTTATGGTGTTTGGTAAGCTTGACGAATAAATAGACGACCATCAATATGGATGTCGTGTTATTTAGAAAACTGTATTAGACAGTATTGATGGTGGTGACTGGTGGTCATGGTGGTGGTGGTGGTGGTGTTGTGGTTATACTGGTGGTGGTGGTGGTGGTGGTGGTGGTGTTGTGGTTATACTGGTGGTGGTGGTGGTGGTGGTGGTGTTGTGGTTATACTGGTGGTGGTGGTGTTGTGGTTATACTGGTGGTGGTGGTGGTGGTGGTCGTGTTGTGGTTATACTGGTGGTGGTGGTGGTGGTGGTGGTTTGTTATGGTTATACTGGTGGTGGTGGTGGTGGTGGTGTTGTGGTTATACTGGTGGTGGTGGTGGTGGTGGTCGTGTTGTGGTTATACTGGTGGTGGTGGTGGTGGTGGTGGTGGTGTTGTGGTTATACTGGTGGTGGTGGTGGTGGTGGTACTGGTGGTGGTGGTGTTGTAGTTATACTGGTGGTGGTGGTGGTGGTGGTGGGGGTTGTGGTTAGACGGGTGGTGGTGGTGGTGGTGGTGGTGGTGTTGTTGTCGTTATACTGGTGGTGGTGGGAGGGGTGTTGTGGTTATACTGGTGGTGGTGGTGGTGTTGTGGTTATACTGAGGGAGGTGGTGGTGGTGGAGGTTATACTGGTGGTGGTGGTGGTGGTGGTGGTTATACTGGTGGTGGTGGTGGGGGTGTTGTAGTTATAGGGTGGTGGTGGGGTTATACTGGTGGTGGTGGTGGTGGTGGTGGTGGTGGTTATACTGGTGGTGGTGGTGGCAACTGGTAGTCGTGGTAGTGGTGGTTGTGGTGACTGGTGGTGGGGTCGGTGGTATTGGTGGTTATACTGGTGGTGGTGGTGGTGACTGGTGGTCATGGTTGTGGTGGTGGTGGTTTTGTGGTGGTTATATTGGTGGTGGTAGTGTTGCCTGGTGGTAGTGGTGGTGGTGGTTGTGGTAGTGGTGGTGACTGGTGATGATGTTGTGGTGGTTATACTGGTGGTATTGTGGTGGTTATACTGGTGGTGGTAATGGTGCCTGGTGGTAGTGGTGGTGACTGGTGGTGGTGGTGGTGGTGGTGGTGGTGGTGGTTATACTGGTGGTGGTAGTGGTGCCTGGTGGTAGTGGTGGTGACTGTGTGGTGGTGGTGGTGGTGGTGTTGTGGTGGTTATACTGGTGGTGGTAGTGGTGCCTGGTGGTAGTGTTGGTGGTGGTAGTGGTAGTGGTGGTAGTGGTAGTGGTAGTGGTGGTGGTGGTGTTCCTTGACCTCATGACAACGTTGTGCTGGTGGTGGTGAGGGTTACAGATTGGCGTCCGTGGGTTCTGCTGACTACCATGTGGTTAATGAGGTGAGGGATTAGCGATCATCATCAGGTGAAAATGTCTCCTCCTTCAGGTGTAGCATAGTATATGTATAGATTGTATAGATGATGTATCGGACCCAAGGGTATGTGATGTGAATTTGAATAATGAAATGATTAATAGAGAGTTTACAGTTGATGAGATAAGGATTCATGTATCAAAACTGAAAAACAGTAAATCACCTAGAGTTGACAATATCTTAAATGAATTTATAAAAAATTGCCCACCACAATTATTGCCTGTTATAGTACTTCTTTTTAATATTGTAATGAATTGTGCCATTATGCCTACAGACTGGACCATAGGGATAATTAAATCTCTTTACAAAAATAAGGGTAATATTAATGATGTCGATAGCTATAGAGGAATAACATTACTTAGCTGTTTAGGTAAACTTTTTACGTCAGTAATAAATTCACGGATATTCGATTACTTATCTGAGGCAAAATTATTAGGAGAAGAACAAGCAGGTTTCTGAAAACATTATAGCACGTTGGACCATATATTTGTTTTGCATACCTTAATCCATTTATATGTAACACATAAAAAAAAAAAAAAATTGTGCTTTCATTGACTATCGAAAGGCTTTTGACTATGTAGACAGGTCACACTTATGAACGAAATTACTAAATACAAACATCAATGGAAAAGTTTTGCAGGTATTGCGTAGTTTGTACAGTAATGCAAAATCATGCGTAAGAGTTGGCAATTCAGATTCTTTATATTTCCCATGTAATCTTGGTGTTAGGCAAGGTGAAAACTTGTCTCCATTACTGTTCTCAATTTACCTTAATGATTTTAAAGATTATATTAGTACAACATTTTCTGGCCTACCTCATATTTCAGAAAAAGTGATGGAATTTAATGACATTGAAATGTATACAGTAGTCTTTGTCAGGACCTTCTGCTCACCTACCAGGCTCTTGTTGACCGCATTAAAATAGGTCGAAAGAGTTGCCACCGGCAGGATTAGAACTCGGGACATCGGGATCACCACTCCAAGACGCTAACCCCTCAGCCACCGCCTCCCCCGACCCTGTCTGGGTGGCCAGGAGTGTCCACGATAGACAACGCCTCCACTAGCACCCGTCGCTTGTCTGCGAGGTCCCTTGTAACAGATATGTAGTTGTTCAGAGTACTCTTTATGGAGGTCAGGTCCCATCGGAGATTTCTGACAAGCTGCGCCAGCTCATTCTCCGTAGGTTGTTGAGGTCGTCCTCGCTTTCCTTCTCGGCGGGATCCGTGGAGGGTGGAGGGGCAGGGGTTACCTGTGAGTTCCGGGTGAGGGGTGTGACAGGGTCGTTAAAGCCTAGCAGGGCTCGTAACTGTCCTGTGTTGCCACAACTAAACTCCACCGCCTCGCCCAGACATCCAACGTGGCAGACGTTGGGACAGCCCTCCTTGGTGCACGGCTTAAGGGACGTGGATACCACTTTTTGATGCAAAATTAAAGAAAATCGCTGATTGAGTTATCACCACTATCCGGGTAACTAAATCATATGGCATCACTCTCAGGAATTTTGAATTTCATATTCCGATTCCCGGGCCATTTAAACCAATTTAAATGCCTCGCCAGCCCAGGGTGACAACACGTGCGTAATATTGACGTTACGCGCTGTCCGATGGTATGCTCGCTTTTTTCGTAGGCCTTATGGTTATTTGTTTACGAATATTTTAAAATCTTGAATTTAATCTTGAATCGCTCATAAATTAGTCAACTGGCACCCGGACGCTCACAGTGGCCAGTGGCCAGAGGCAGTATAACCCACATTCCACATTCGGAGGCCCATTCCCACATTCCCACATTCTGAGGCGTTTTTCTCAACAGTGAGTTTTTTTATGTTTAAAGTATTATTGTTCTGTTACTTTTTATTTAATTTATGTCATTCTGGTCTTATTATCTTTATTATTTAATACTCTATTTACATCATGGATAGATCAGTTATTCTTTGAAATTTATTTTTAGTCATTCACTTATTTTATTTTATAGGAATATTCGGTAGTTAAATTTACAGCTATTTCACTGCGATACATATCACACTAAAATCTATAAAGGAAAACTGTCTCATTTAAGCTGTTCAGTAACTACCTCAGCATTACTGTTTAGGAGCTCATGTCAATATAGTTAATAGTTATTTTGTAGTAATGATTTTACTGAGAAGTGCATATTTCGGCTATTTCGGCCAAAAAATATTCATAAAAAATTAGTTTTTTTTTAATAAATTCAAATTTGGACATCATACATGTTTTACTATAGGTAAAAAATATTTCAGTAAAAATTGCATTGCATTCGGATCTAAATTAATGATTATGTTGTAAAAGTGAATAAAGTCCCCTTTAAATGTCTGTTTTAGACTGTCCGGCCATAGCCAGCACACCAAGAGCAGGTCTGTATCCGCTGATGCCCCTGGGCCTCTCAATAGGGTGCTCAAAAAATTTAGACACCATGCGATGGCGAAAACGACACCGCAGACACTGGAAGGGAGAAGCAACAGAGAGCTGCCGCCAATCAAACCAGGAGACGCATATGCTGGCGGCCAGACTGGCTGCAAAGTAACATGCATATGGTACGGGATGTTGTTGGGTGATTGTTCCCTCAGATTGGGATTGGGGACCATGTAAACTGTGGTGACGTAACTTTTCAATATTGGGATTATGTTACTATGTAATAAATTTACATACATATATTATATATGTGGGGAATATGTTTCTTTAATAAGGCGGGGGGGAAATTGGTGTAGTGTCCCGATGTATCGCTCGAACGAGGGGGCAGGTTCACCCGACGTGACTCGGTATAGTGAAATGAAAAGCGCCAGTTACTGCCTGGCAGCCTTCGCATACGCTCCTTGTTTATTTACCGACACTACAGTCTACTGCGAAGGCCAGAGAGAGGTGAGGCTAAAGTGAGGTGATGGACAGGGAAGACGGGTTTAGGTTGGTCAAGGTCACCGTGCTGGGTTAGGCCTCTACTCAGGTCAGAGTCCGCACTCACACGCTCACTGCTACGCGTGGCCTTCCCACTCACAACACCACAATTTAAATTTTTCAGATTTCGGTCACCGGTTACGCACTTGGTGCTACTATATAGTGTGCGGTCTACCGGGACCCTTTGCACTATGAGCGTGCGGTCTACCGGGACGTTTTAAAAGTATTGCGAGCGGTCTACATTTCTTACTCTCTACTTACACTCTACACTCTTTACACTTTAGGCTGCAACCTACTATTGCTATATGATATTGCCTATTATACAGTTTAGTATTATTGAAAAACAAAACAGACAAACAAAACAAAAATTCTTTTTTCTTACATAACACTACCACATCGATAACAAGGCTCTGCTTCTTGTGGTGCGTCCAGAAGATTATTTCACGTATAAACTTTACTGGTGTTTCTTCTGTCAAGATGACACTTCTGTAGAATTCTTTCAACAGCATTGTAGAGGGGTTAAAGTAATCGTCCAGACCATTTCATCATTCCTGATTTTATGTAGTTAGAGTATAGCCATTATCGAGTGTGTCAACAATATGTTGTCCCCTTTTTACATCCAGTCAGCCGTTTTTTAATAATCCGCAATCAAAATCTGTAAATTCCCCGAGCTTCGAAAACGCTGCTGCAACGGGGAGACGATGTGCCACGGCTCGGTGACGTCACTGAAGGTGGTCTCCTCTTCCCGCGCTAATCCAGAAGCATGTAAACACAAGAGATAAATATAGTACTTGAAGAATTTTGGGTGTTTCTGATAGATTTTATTTGCGATATGGTATACACATGCATCCTTGATGGGTGCAGTAAGAAACCTGTACCTTTCCAGAGAAGTTTGCACAGGTATCAGACCAATAGGCGATAAATGTTTTAAAAAATGGGTTTGTGCGTCGGGCGGACGTTGGTGCGTTGGGGTGAAGGTAGGGAAAAAGGGGCTGGTTTGGGGGTGGGGGAAGGGGTGGGTGTTAGTGGTGGAAGAAGTGGGTGGATGTTGGTGGAGGGGAAGTGGGTGGGTGTTGGTGGTAGGGAAGGGGGTGGGTGTTCGGTGATGGGGGGAAGGGGATGGGAGTTAGTGGTTGGGGAGGGGGTGGGTGTTGGTGGTTGGGGAAGGGAAGGGGTTGGTGGTTGGGGAAGGAGATGGAGTTAGTGGTGGGGGAAGGGTGGGGTGTTGGAAGTGGGGGAAGGGGGGGGGTGTTGGTGGTGGGGGAAGTGGGTGGATGTTGGTGGTTGGGGAAGGGGGTGGGTGTTGGTGGTTGGGGAAGGGGGTGGGTGTTGGTGGTTGGGGAAGTGGGTGGGTGTTGGTGGTGGGGAATGGGGGATGTTGGGGGTTGGGGAAGGGGGGTGGGTGTTGGTTGTTGGGGATGGGTGTTGGTGGTTGGGGAAATGGGTGGATGTTGGTCGTGGGGGAATGGTGTTGGTGAAGGGTGGGTTTTTGGTGGGGTTGGGGAAGGGGGTGGGTGTGGTGGTTGGGAAGTGGGTGGGTGTTGGTGGTTGGGGAAGGGGGTGGGTTTGGGGGTTGGGGAAGGGGGTGGGTGTTGGTGGTTGGGGAAGGGGATGGGTGTTGGAACTGGATATGAGAGTGGGAACAAGGGTGGGTGTTGGGGAAGGGGATGGGTGTTGGAATTGGATATGTGGGTGGGAACGGGGGTGGGTGTTGGGGGATGTGGGTTGGGGAAGGGGATGGGTGTTGGAAGTGGGGATGTGGGTGGGAACAGGGATGGGTGTTGTGGGATGTGGGTGGGTGTTTGGGGATGGTGTAGAGTGAATAATAGCAGAGTCTTGAAGGACTCCAGCATCCCCCTCTCCCTCTCTCTCTCTCGGTGAACACCTTCAGTGACGTCATCAATAATATTCGCGGGCCTGTTGGAGGGATGAAACATTTTTTCCCGCGCTTTTTACAAAAGTCGTGTTTTTACGGAAATAAGGCGTGGAAATGATAACTGGAACTGTCGCCGATAGGAACACTCGCCGACGTCGCCGAGTGTTTCTATTTTTCACGTCGGTGAGTGTTCCCATTACCCGTGTTTCTGCATTCAGGGATTAAATACCAACAATAGCCTGAATAGTTAGGATAGGTTGTGTGGTTAGGTTATGTTAGATTCCTTTTCATATATTACAAGTTGAACTGTCTCAGAAAATTTACGTCGGCGAGTGTTCCATTGTCGCGAGAGTTCTCGTTTGGTGTTTCGGCGACAGTTCCATAAGCCGTGGAAATGATTTATTTTTTGTGGATTAGGTGTTTTGAATGAACATTCAATATATTTATGCAAAAAAAAAGGGTCTGGTCGATTACTTTAAGTGTGACCGATTTAAGGAAGACGGATGTTCATCACTTTTCAACGCTTGTATGGACTGGGTATTGGACAAGGTTGTAGATCAAAGTGATTGTGGAGCATCCGTCGGCAACACCAAGATCACTGATCTTGTTTTTGCCGATGATGCAGTAATCTTTGCTGAGTCGCTGGAGGTCCTGGTGATGGCTCTCGAGGCGCTGCACGAGGAGGCAAAGCCTTTGAGACTTGAGGTCTCCTGGCTCAAGACCAAGGTCCAGGTATTTGGAGACTTACTAGATGAAGCAGTACAGTCTGTTCATGCGTGTGGCGAGGACATTGAGATCTTGGAAAGTTTTACATACCTTGGTAGCGCAGTCCATAATGACGGCGGGTCACGTCAAGAAGTCTTACGGCGGATTGGCATAGCCCACGGTGTTATGGACTCGCTCAGCGGGAGTATTTGGCGTTGTCGGTACCTGTGCAGGAGGACAAAGATCCGGATCTTCAAGTCGCTTGTGATCCCTGTCTTACTCTATGGTTGTGAGACATGGACACTAAATAGTGACTTGAAGAGACGAATCAATGCCTTTGGTAATAAGAGTCTTCGCAGAATCATGGGGTATCGCTGGGATGATTACGTGTCAAATCAGCGATTGCACCGTGAGACTGAATCGAGGCCTATTACCTGCATAGTCCGTCAGCGCCAACTTCGGCTATATGGGCATGTGGCACGCTACCCTGAAACCGATCCTTCCCATCGGGTTGTATCTGTAAGAGACAATCCGGCGTGGAGGAGGCCAAGGGGGCGCCCACAAGGCTTGTGGCTGGGGCAAGTTGATGTTTCTTGTCGAGAGCTGCTTGGTATGGGAAAGGAGCCTGCATGGGAACTCGCGCGTGGTGACCCTCGGGAGTGGCGTCGTAGGGTGGGCGAGGCGACGCGCCCCCCGGCGTATGCCCCCAATGATTGATTGATGTTCTCGGCTTGAATGTTAGGAGAATACTGAGGCATTACTTCATTGACCCCATTTTACAAGTTTGAGTAGGGTCCCGGTACTCAGGTCAAGTGTGGTAAGGTGTGGTCTTGTCAAACTGCACATTACAGCTATGTGGTAGTCAGGTCAGGACAGATCAGGTGGGATCTTGGTAGACCGCACGTTAGGGTCAAAAAACCCGGAGCTGCTTGACCGACGTCCTTCCCTTCCGCGACCTCGCTCTGGCTCTGGCTCTGGCTCTGGCTCTGGCTCTCCAAAATTTTCCCTGCTTTAATTTATCCTTGCATTCTTCTCCTTTTTTATTTAATCTCCATTTACATATATATTTCTGTCCAAAGACTACTCTACGTATACTGGAATTGCTACTCATTTTGGGCTATTTCCAGTGGAGGCCAGTTTTGCGATTCCTGCCATTTTCGAACATCACTCCCTTTTCCCTTCCTATGGTTTATCAGTATATATGATATACCGTTATCTTCGTAAATGTTTGTTCTATAATATTATCAAATAAAAAACAGTAAAATACACTAAAGAAATGACATTATGAGAGAGTGAAGAAATATGCATGAACTTAATATTCACTTGAACTCATCGCCATTTAATATTTTGCGAGAAAACATTTTAGATGAAACATATCAATAGAAGCGGATTTTCAATAGCTTTCCATTGATATATTTCATTTTCTGATAAATGAATCAGAACCATGCATAAATTAGCGTTAACTAAAATAATAACATCATCTGTAGAAATTTATGCTACAATATATTTAATCTGAGGGTTCTCTTACCTAACAATCAAACCCATGTCCATCTCCCGACACATCATCCCAGCTAATTAACTAACTAGGATACTTATCGGTGGATAGTGGGTTGAATTACGGCGGTAGGTTTGGATCAACATTGCAATGGTCTTGTGATCCGATGTGGTCGCCGGGATCGAGGCCGCCCGTGAATGACAAGAGCAGAGGTGGAGGCGTAATCGTGGGCGTCAAGTGGTTATCACACCAGTAACTTGACGCGGCAATTGTTATCTCTTGTGTTGCTAAGACACGTCCTTTGATTTAACACTATATGTACAATTAACTATGTACAAAATTTGTACTTATATACTACAAGCACGTATTTTGATGTTTCTCCCATGAGGGTGTGGATTGTACTGATTCTCCAAGGTGGGCGGCGAGCCACCGCTACCTGGTCCTAAGCCACGTATTTTATTCCCTATGGCCTAGAATCTAATGACGATAGCCAATGACCGCGCTTCAATCTAAGGTGCTAATTATTTAAGTGCAATGCTTATTAACCACTGGGAATATTAATTTATCCTATCCCAGTACTAATCATTTACTTAAATTATCTTAATTATTACCCATTACCATTATAATTATATATATACATCCCTATACACCCCTATCACGAGCGGAAAATACTTCACTCACAAGGGGGGGGCGAAACAAAACCACCACTCTACCAATTATGAGAGGGTGGTTTATGGATAATTTCCACATCATCTATCGGGATAATTACTCGATTGATGATGTTATTTATTTGGTTAACGCTAATTTATGCATGGTTCTAAATCATTTATAAGACAACGAAATATAGCAATGGAAAGCTAATAAAATTCCGCTTCTATTGATATGTTGCATGTAAAAAGTCTTCACGCAAAATATTAAATGGCGATGAGTTTAAGTGAATATAAGTTCATACATATTTCTTCAGAGTCTCATAATGGAATTTCTTTAGTGTATTTTACAGTTTTTTATTTGATAATATTATAGAACAAACATTTACGAAGATAACAGAGTATCATTTATACTGATAAGTCATAGTCTACTGTATTCATGGAACACTTTTTTACTTGCCGATCCAATTGATGGTGTTATTTTTTTAGTTAACGCTAATTTATGCATGGTTCTAATTCATTTATCAGAAAACGAAATATATCAATGGAAGGCTAATAAAAATCCGCCTCTATTGATGTGTTTCATCTAAAATGTTTTTTCGCAAAATATTAAATGGCGAAGAGTTTAAATATATATTGAGGTCATGCATATTTCTTCACTCTCTCATAATGGCATTTTTTTAGTGTATTTTACTGTGTTTTATTTGATAATATTATAGAACAAACATTTACGAAGATAATGGTATATCATATATACTGGTAAACCTTAGGAAGGGAAATAGGGGTGATGTTCTAAAATGGCAGGAATCGCAAAACTGGCCTCCACTGGTCATGGCGGGTTGGCGCGGGGCACGAGTACCAAGTCCAGTATAGTCTTTGTTCTGTCCTTCACCTTCTGTTGCGTCATTACCTGTCTTTTTTCTTCTCTTCTCTTTCTTTCTACCCATCTTTCTACTCACCCTTATCTCACTAGTACTCCCTCCTCATTTCCCACTCCATCCCTCATTCCCTCTTCCTCTTCCTTTTTTACTCAATATTCAATCATTAATCTTGGTCCCACAAGGGTATGATTGCATCTTTCACTACAGGGACGTCTTTTCACACACACATGTTCTTAGACATTTTCGGAGCACACCCCGCATACGTTTTCCCAGGGGAAAAGGACCCCAAGGACCAACACCATAATCTAAGGAGTAGATGCTACTTAGTCTTAGATCATGGCCAACACCAAGCAGTTTATTTCTCTTGACGTACATTTTCTTCTCTTTTTCGTCCTCCTGCTCACCGACCGCACACAAGCCCGTATCGTACCGCCTGTGGTCACTGTTACGGCTTCACATTGGCACTCAAGTTTGGTTAGCGAGCGAGGAAGTGCAAGGTTGAGTAAAGAGTGATAAAAGGGAAGAAACAAGGAAAGACATTCACCGCCCCTATTAGGAGGTATACAGATTAAAGAAGAGTGTATGTTAACACCGCCATATTGATGCTGACACACACACAAAGCAATCGTCAGGAGGCATTAGGGAGAACCAACGCAGAAGGGATGAAAATAAAGTCGAGCCATCTTTCCCCGGCCTACCAAAAATGTATAAAAAGAGAGAAAAAATAGAGGGAGTGTGTTAGTAAGGCAGAAAGACAGAATAAATGGAACTGTTGGGTCAGTCAAGGAAGGTTACGAGGAGGAGGAGGATAAAGAGAGCGAGGGGAGAGGAAGGCAGGGAAAAAGAGGAGAGGATGTAAAGAAAATGGAGATATGCAAAAATCACCTTCTCTTTTTTTTTTTTTCATGTTTTCCTGCGTAGAAAGTATTGTTTTTTCTTTATTTACGCCTTGAATTATTCACTAAACATGCTGCTATATATGTTGTATTGGAAACTCAATATATTCATAATGAAAAAACATTACAAGGCTTTGGAGACCCGGAGCAAAAAGAGGAGGAAGAGGGAGAAGAAGAAGGAAGGGAGAGAAGGAGGAGGAGGAAAAAGAGAAAAATGAAATTAAATGTGAATATAGGCAGTGTTAAGTAACGGGAACTACCACGTGTAGGTCTCACGGCCTCTTGTAGCTTCCTAATTTTCTTATGTTCTTAAGTATAAATTTACAACTTGTAAGGACAATAGCAGAGAGACGTAAGGGAGGAGGAGCGTCGTGATGTAGCGACAGGTCCACGGGAACTGAGAGGTGAGTCAGAGAGTGGGGTCCTGACCTGACCCGAGAACACATGCCCGTAAGCAAAAAGGATCGATTGCCAGATACCCTACATATCACAACTACAAAACAAAATAATAATCTTCTAACACACACACCACACACCACACACACACACACACACGCACACCACACGCACACGCACACGCACACGCACACACCCACGTACACACACACACCCTATCACGGCTAGTTATGTATTTTTGCGCACTTTTTACTCTTTTCACCACAACAATTTTCAAACCACTGCCAACACCATCACAATCAAAACCTTCTCCTTCATCACCTTCACCTTCTCTCCTCTTTCTTCATCATCACCACCACCACCACCATCATCACCCCAGTATTCTCCTGCAGACACAAATATCACACCACCAACACCTTCCACCTCCATAACCATCAAAGACGAAGCACTCCTCGTTCCACTGCTACGGTCGCGTTATGAGGTGGTATTTCAGTGAGGACAAGGAGGAGGAGGAGGAGGCCTTAACACGTTGCCTCATACGGGTTCAAAATAATACAGAAATAGAGACTTGTTAAGGAAGCGCCCCGCACAAGGCTCCCGTATATCGTATTAATTTATCTCCCTAACGTCTATTTATCGCAGCAAGGCGGAATTCACAAAACAATTCCCGATTTGCTCCATGCTTTTCTCTCTTTGCATCTTTTCTCTCCGCTCTCCCTAATTCTCGCTGTATTTTCTCCAATTAACTCACCCTTGTATATCTCGCCCAGACAGCCAGGATATTATTATTTGCCTGCGTGATTTTGCCGCAATATTTTTCTCTGTTTGCCTGGTGTTTCCTGCGTCACGGTGATGCTTCCACTTTTACCTCTTTCTGTGTTCATTTCCGATTAATTTACAAAAGGATTAGTAATTATCATGTATGCGCGTGATTCAATATTTTCCCACGGTAAAGGATTAACATTCAATAGACATCAACGTCATTAGTAATTCCGGCTGGGGTTTGTATGCACTCAATATATAGCCGATTAAAGGTTTATGCATCGATTAGTATCAGTTGAGTTACCTTCATTAATATTTCATAGTGTGTTGTGCGGGACAATAAACCGCGGCTATTAAAATTCGCTTAATTTCTATATTAGTATATCAGGTGAGGTTCCAGGGTTAATGAGTGTGCCAACACAGGTGAGGAGTCCAAGGGACAGGTGAGAAGGGTTTGTCGGGAGGGATGTGATGTCCTAATTAGTCTTTCTCTCCAGGTAGTCATGTCACCTGGAGACATGACTACCTGGTGTTTTGGTACGGCAATCGAAGGGAGGGAGCCTTGCCCCCCCCCTCTCTCTCTCTCTCTCTCTCTCTCTCTCTCTCTCTCTCTCTCTCTCTCTCTCTCTCTCTCTCTCTCTCTCTCTCTCTCTCTCTGTAGTAGTTTTGGTAGAAGCTTAAATAGATATACAGTAGGATATATGTACAGATAAGTAGGATATAGATATATGTAAGGTATATATCACTTTTAGAACGAGATGATAAAGACAAGTCTATAGAACTGGATAATATTTTGTTAACAGTTTATTGTTAATTGAAAAAGAGAAAAATTGCTGATTGAGTGACAGACTTTTGTCATTCACGACTGTAATGTACTAGAGGAAAATTTCTCTGATATTTAACAATTAAATGATCAAGTAAGTTCGGCCCACAATCAGCTAGAAATTATCAGGTGACCGAGGGTGACAGTATGTACAAGCAATACTCAGTTTCCCTGCAATTTACTCGGTACACAATCATTCCGCTCAACAGTTAACGGAATTGCTGCGATTCCTTACTTTTTTTTTTTTATTCAAGCAGAGAGGTCACGTGATTCAGGGTTAGGTGAGGTTATAGTATTATATTACTTGTCTTGAGGGTTAGGCTAGGTAAAGGCGCCTCAAGGGTGGGCGGAAGGGTCAGAGCAGCGGCGGGATGCGTGGACGGTGCTGCGGGCGGTGGTTTTGTTGGCGTTGCGGGCAGGAGTTTGCAGGCCGCGGCGGATGGTTTTGTTGGCCTGCAGGCAGGTGTTAATGAAGGCCTGGGCGCCGGTCACCTGGCGGCGAGGTCCCTTCATCAGGACGCTCTGTGTCGCTTTGTCCTCCAGCGGCGGCACCGTCACCTCCACCTCGGGGAACTCCTTGTGCAGCTTCCGGATGTTATCGCCGCCGTGGCCTATCAAGTGGCGCCGCTGGTGTGGCGTCACTGCCACCAGCGCCTCCACCACCTCCGCCTCCTGTAGCACAGCAGCACCTTGAGGTGGTCCACAGCGGCGCTAACCTGCCTAGGAGGCCCCCGCACCGTGACGGTGGCGGTGACGGCGTCCAGCGGCGGCGGTACTTTCACTCGCACGCCAGCGAACTCCTCGTGAAGCTTCTTCAGCGTGGCGCCGCCAGACCCTACGATACAGCGCCTCATGTAAGGCGCCACGTTCACCTCGGCCTCTGCAATCTCCTCTCTCCAAGAACTACGAACATTGTCCTCCGCGCGCGGCTTGGCCCGCTGACCATTCCTCTTTGGCGGTGGAGGCGTGGCCTTGTGTTGCGTGCACACCTCCACCCCGGTGATGGGCGGCAGCGCTTTCACCCTCCTGGGCCTGCTCTTCTTCCCGCGGGCCCTCGTCCAGCTCCGGGGTGGCTTCCAGGTCCTGGCCGTGCACGTGCGTCAAGCCCGACGTGAGTTCCCCCACGGCTTTGCGAACGTTGACTCGGGATCCGTCCTTTTCCTTAACGGCATCGTCATTAGAGACCTGAGTAACCCCGTGCTCGCCGGCGGCTTCTTCAGCGTCGATGCTGCGTCCTTCCTCATCCACTAATGCCTCGTTCTCAATCATTACATCTTCTACTTGTTCCGCGAACCGGAAAGTTTGGGCAGCGCTGCTGGCGGTAGTTTGGGCAGCGTTGTGTGTGGTAGTTTGGGCAGCGTTGTGTGTGGTAGTTTGGGCAGCGTTGTGTGTGGTAGTTTGGGCAGCGTTGTGTGTGGTAACTTGGCAGCGTTGTGTGTGGTAGTTTGGGCAGCGTTGTGTGTGGTAGTTTGGGCAGCGTTGTGTGTGGTAACTTGGCAGCGTTGTGTGTGGTAGTTTGGGCAGCGTTGTGTGTGGTAGTTTGGGCAGCGTTGTGTGTGGTAACTTGGCAGCGTTGTGTGTGGTAGTTTGGGCAGCGTTGTGTGTGGTAGTTTGGGCAGCGTTGTGTGTGGTAGTTTGGGCAGCGTTGTGTGTGGTAGTTTGGGCAGCGTTGTGTGTGGTAGTTTGGGCAGCGTTGTGTGTGGTAGTTTGGGCAGCGTTGTGTGTGGTAGTTTGGGCAGCGTTGTGTGTGGTAGTTTAGGCAGCGTTGTGTGTGGTAGTTTGGGCAGCGTTGTGTGTGGTAGTTTGGGCAGCGTTGTGTGCGGGAGTTTGAGCAGCGTTGTGTAGGGTAGTTTGGGCAGATCGGCGAGTGGTGTGGGTGACGCTGAAGGAGTTAACTTCAGTGGAGTTGATAGGGCGAGGGTGGAAAGCACTTAGGGGGAGAATTTGGGCGGTATTTCTTGCCAGAATTATTTTGGCGGTGGTGTTGATAGGAGTTTTGGCGGTGTTGCGGGCGGGAGTTTTCTTGACGTTGTGGGCAGGAGTTTGCGGGCCGCGGCGGATGGTTTTGTTGGCCTGCAGGCAGGTGTTAATGAAGGCCTGGGCGCCGGTCACCTGGCGGCGAGGTCCATTCATCAGGACGCTCTGTGACGCCTTGTCCTCCAGCGGCGGCACCGTCACCTCCACCTCGGGAAACTCCTTGTGCAGCTTCCGGATGTTATCGCCGCCGTGGCCTATCAAGTGGCACCGCTGGTGTGGTGTCACTGCCACCAGCGCCTCCACCACCTTCGCCTCCTGCAGCAGCGCCTTGAGGCAGTCAACAGCGGCGCTAACCTGCCTATAGGAGGTCCCCGCACCGTGACGGTGGCGGTGACGGCGTCCCGCGGCGGCGGTACTTTCACTTGCACGCCAGCGAACTCCTCGTGAAGCTGCCTCAGCGTTGTGCCGCCAGGCCCCACGATGCAGCGCCGCAGGTGAGGCGCCACGTTCACCTCGGCCTCTGCAATCTCCCCCTTCCAAGAACTAAGGACGCTGTCCTCCGCGCGCGGCTTGGCCCGCCGACCATTCCTCTTTGGTGGTGGAGGCGTGGCCTTGTGCTGCGTGCAATGTCCACCTCATTGACGGGCGGTAGCGCCTTCACCCTCCTGGGCCTGCTCTTCTTCCCGCGTGCCCTCGTCCAGCCACCGTCCGGGGGTGCTTGTCCTTCGTCATCCACTACTGCTTCGTTCTCAACCATTACTTCTACTTGTTCCTTGACGCGGGGGCGTTCCTCATCTGTAGGTTCCTGGGCGACATGGTCATTGGAGTCTGGAATCTCTCCCTCCTCCCCGGCATCTTCCTCAGCATCGGTGCCGCGTCCCTCCATAACCTCCTCTGCCTCGCTCTCAATCTCTACCTCCTGCTATTCATCCTCCTTAATCACGCTGGCATATGCCTGCATGATGGTTTTGATGGAAATGGAAACGATGGTTTCATTTTCTGCCTGTTCGGTGGTTTCGTTACGTTTGATCATTACCTCGTTTTGTGTTTTTTCATCCATATGCGTAGCTTCTATCGCTCGGGTTTATATTTCTTTCACGCTTTGCTCTTCGTTTTTCCTTATTTTTTCGTTGATTACTTCATCAGAATAAACGTCTTCAATATTAGTTTACCGTGTATGTGTGTTCCTCTTCTTCTTCTTGACAATGAGGCGCCACAGCCTACTGAAGACGTGGTGGCACCCGCAGCAAGGCTTCTGGTGGTCGGGCTCGTCTTCATTCACTTCCATTGTGGCATTTTCTATAACAACCTTCTCTAGCTTTACAGTTGTCATTCTTGACTGTGTTACTCTTGCAATGATTCGCCAAACATGCAAGCCTCAAAACGGATAACCAGCTCGTAGTTAGTGAGGTTCCAATCTTAAACCAACTCCAAGCTCACCAAAAGTAGTGAAGGTCCATTCACACATATCAGTGGCGCATCAGTGCCGTGTCCGCTAAGTCCATCAGTGTCAGTGAAAAAAAATATCGTTGAATTGAATTTGGCGGACGCATTCACACATGTCCGGCGCAATACCGTGTTTTGACTCTCAGTGTCAGTGACGTATCCGTTCCGTGAAGTTGAATATCGTCGCCACCGATATTTTGTTTGTTTTTGACGGACGTCGGACAAGTGTGGAGTTTGTGAACGAAAATAAATGATTAACTTCTTATTGAATTGGTTCTAAATCATTCTGTTCTGTATGATTTTTTATCACAACCAGATTATATGGACAGCAGTTTCAAACAAGCTATTTAGATTAATTTGAAACACTTTTCAGACATTCTAAAATATTGGAATTTTTTTGTTCAATCTTCAATTAGCTCCTTGTATAGAGTAGCAAACTCCTCTTCACTTTCTCTTTTCTTCCAAGCCTCATGTATCCACTTCCTTTTTATCTTGATGCTCAACCTCTTCTTCCTCATCCAAAATTATGGCAATCATTGCCATCTCCATGTCTGTAAACTTTGCCATCTTGAAAATCACTGACTTCAAACAACGGAGTCACTACGGATATGTGTGCATAGACGTCACTGATGCGTCACGGATATCACGGACACTGAACTGACACGGCACTGATACGCCACTGATATGTGTGAATGAACCTTAAGGGTCCCTCACACCCTACACGGCACAGACACGAGGCACCTGAGGCTCTCTGATTGGCTGCCACAAATATGTTGGTAAACGCGAGAAAATAAGAAAACTCTCTCTCTCTCTCTCTCTCTCTCTCTCTCTCTCTCTCTCTCTCTCTCCTCTCTCTCATCTCTCTCTCTCCTCTCTCTCTCTCTCTCTCTCTCTCTCTCTCTCTCTCTCTCTCTCTCTCTCTCTCTCTCTCTCTCTCTCTCTCTCTCTCTCTCTCTCTCTCTCTCTCTCTCTCTCTCTCTCTCTCTCTCTCTCTCTTTCATAATGTCAAGTAACACATTGGCAATAAGAGCACAGCACATTAAAGCATATGTTTTTACCCCCTTCCCACACACACACAGACACAGACACAGACACAGACACAGACACAGACACTGACACTGACACTGACACTGACACACCCACACCCACACCCACACCCACACACACCCACACACACACACACACACAAAGAATCTTGAAGGGACGGGGAGGAAGCACTGAGGCAAAACAAGAGTATGTCATCCTCATTCTGGTAAAGGAAATAGTTATGTGAGAGTCAAGACGAAAGGGAAGGAAGGAAGGAAGGAAACAGAAGGTGTCTGGAACGATAGAAATACAGGGGTGATGTGAATATGAGTTGTGGAAAGACTGGAAACCTTAGTCAGGAAACATTGTATAAGGCATACAAAGAAGATATGTAGACTGTGAGGAGAAAGATACAGGAGGATGGAGGAGGAGGAAGAAGAGGTTAAGAATGGAAGTATAGACGAAGATATTGTGATAGCAAGTTTTACAAGCGAGAATTGAAGTTACCGGTAAATAAGGGAAGAGGAGATGTAGAAAAGGAAGAGAGATAAAATGTGAAGACAAGGAAAAGTAAATGAAAGGAAGGAGGTACGAAGAAAAACAAGAGGAAGAGGCAGCATAGTGAGAGGTTATTGCATGTTGTTGGCCTGATGTGTGAGGGGCTTGGGTTAGGAGAGGAAGGGGGGAGTTAGGAAAGATGGCTGTGTGTTGGCCTGGGGTTGGGGCTGTACAATATATAGTAGAAGTAGTCGTAGTAATTTTCTTTTGTTCATGTTGTATAACAATTTAATGTTCAACTTACTACCATTCTTTTCGCAAGATAATATTTTCTGCAATAATGTTGTGGGTTATATTGTTATCATTCCTGTTGTTGTTGTTTGTGTTGTTTTTGTTGCTATTTTTTACTTCGTTGCAGTGTTGGCAGCTGTGCGTGTATACTAAAAAATAAACAAAATAATAAACGTTCATAATAACGTACCTATCAGGGGGAGACAAGAGAACATGACAGGCACACAAAAAACATGTCACAAAATGTGTCTATGTTTCCACTATAAACAGTTTAACATCTGCACATGACAACCACCACCACCATCACTACTACAACTATTACTTCTACTATTACTACTACTACTACTACTACTACCACTACTACTACTACTACCACCCGTGTCCTGTCTTTCCATTAAAAAATCGCAGGGCATCTGAACTTTATAATCTCTCTCTCTCTCTCTCTCTCTCTCTCTCTCTCTCTCTCTCTCTCTCTCTCTCTCCTCTCTCTCTCTCTCTCTCTCTCTCTCATATTGACGTACAAACATACGCACTCACACACAAACACACACAAACACACACACACACACACACACACGCATACACACACACACACACACACACACACACACACACGCACATACACACACACATACGTATTTTAAATATTAACACAGACTTGGTAACACTTTTACATATTACCAAATTGAGTTTTTATCCCGCAAAAAATTGTTAATACTGCATCGCTCACCTCATCTATCTTTACTCACTTTTCTCTTTTCTCTTTCTTTCACAGATGAAGATTGAGAGCATTAGCAAAGACCTCCAAAAGATATGTATACAGTCAGTTCATCCGCAACTTCAAATATTTCAGCTTTACTCTCCTGCCAAGTTGGTTTTCTATATTTTTTTATATACGAGAAAATTCTAGGTAAATCATAATTAAACTTGTTCTACAAAATATTAACAAAGAGAACAGCACAGATAATTATACAGATTGTTTTTAATAAGAACGAGAGTGTACAGCTGATCCAAGAACATGATTCGGTGAGTCATTAGCTGTTTTAAATACTTAAGATATATTTTTCTGAATGATCAGCTGTGTTTATAATGTTCCATATATAACCTAAAACCTAAATAGAAAGACTTTAGGAACATAAAAAATCCCCTAATAAACGATATAAAACAACGAATCGTTCAGTAATAAGCAGCAGGACACGCTTTACTCTACCATACTAGTCTCACTTTTTACTTCTTCCTAGTGTGTTAACATCCATCAGTGAATACTTTATACGGTATAAACGGCAATAAACGACTTAAAGCAGCAATTTCCTAACTCTTTAAACTACCTAAATCGCTTCTCTCTACTAAATATGGACAGTCTTTGGCTGCCTCTTTATATAGACGCCGTATGAAGCTTTATAAGGAAACCATAAACATAATCCAATAATGTATGTAAAGCGGTTACTCTTTATTCCATTACTAGCCGCAAAGCCGCCCTCCGGGCGGACTTTTTGGCTAGCTCCTGCGGAGGGCTATTGGTGGTGGGCCTTCGGCCCACCACCTGTGTATGGTGAGCCTTCGGCCCACCAAACATGGATTCTCCAGATAGCCCCTTCTAACTTTCCTGAAATCATGGATGTAGAAATGTATGTATTACCCCCACCCATTCACTCACCCATTACCCATCACCCCCACCCATTCACTCACCCATTACCCATCACCCCCCACCCATTCACTCACCCATTACCCATCACCACACACCCATTCACTCACCCATTACCCATCACCCCCCACCTATTCCCTCACCCATCACCCATCACCCCCCACCCATTCACTCACCCATCACCCCACACCCATTACCCATCACCCCACCCATTCACTCACCCATTACCCATCACCCTACATCAAGGTTTCCTCAATTCTCGCAACCCACCTTTTTTTCACAATTATCGCTAATAGGCTGCTAAAAAAAAAAAAAAAAAAGTGATCGGATCATCTCATAATTGGGCTTAAAACCTTCCCCTGGTCAACCCGGTTCCAAAAATGTTTCATATGAGGTGATTGCGCCACGGGGGCGGAACCTATACCAGACACACACACACACACACACACACACACACACACACACACAGACAGACAGACAGACAGACACACTTTCGCTTATATTTACCATTACCCATCACCCCCCACCTATTCCCTCACCCATCACCCATCACCCCCAACCCATCACCCCCCCCCATTCACTCACCCATCACCCCACACCCATTACCCATCACCCCACCCATTCACTCACCCATTACCCATCACCCTACATCAAGGTTTCCTCAATTCTCGCAACCCACTTTTTTTCCACAATTATCGCTAATAGGCTGCTAAAAAAAAAAAAAAAGTGATCGGATCATCTCATAATTGGGCTTAAAACCTTCCCCTGGTCAAACCGGTTCCAAAAATGTGCCATATGAGGTGATTGCGCCACGGGGGGCGGAACCTATACCAGACACACACACACACACACACACACACACACACAGACAGACAGACACACTTTCGCTTATATTTACCATTACCCATCACCCCCCACCTATTCCCTCACCCATCACCCATCACCCCCAACCCATCACCCCCCACCCATTCACTCACCCATCACCCCACACCCATTACCCATCACCCCACCCATTCACTCACCCATTACCCATCACCCTACATCAAGGTTTCCTCAATTCTCGCAACCCACTTTTTTTCACAATTATCGCTAATAGGCTGCTAAAAAAAAAAAAAAAAGTGATCGGATCATCTCATAAATGGGCTTAAAACCTTCCCCTGGTCAACCCGGTTCCAAAAATGTTTCATATGAGGTGATTGCGCCACAGGGGGCGGAACCTATACCAGACACACACACACACACACACACACACACACACACACACACACACACAGACAGACAGACAGACAGACACACTTTCGCTTATATTTACCATTACCCATCACTCCCCACCTATTCCCTCACCCATCACCCATCACCCCCAACCCATCACCCCCCACCCATTCACTCACCCATCACCCCACACCCATTACCCATCACCCCACCCATTCACTCACCCATTACCCATCACCCTACATCAAGGTTTCCTCAATTCTCGCAACCCACTTTTTTTTTCACAATTATCGCTAATAGGCTGCTAAAAAAAGAAAAAAAAAAAGTGATCGAATCATCTCATAAGTGGGCTTATGACCTTCCCCTGGTCAACCCGGTTCCAAAAATGTGCCATATGAGGTGATTGCGCCACGGGGGGCGGAACCTATACCACACACACACACACACACACACACAGACAGACAGACAGACAGACAGACAGACAGACAGACAGACAGACACACTTTCGCTTATATTATTATAGATATCAGCCGGGCGTCTTACCCTGTTGAATAAGCAAAGTCAGGCGAAGCAGCGCACTCTGCCGTTCTTGCCTGCCTGCGCCTTAAAGAAATGATATCCAGGGTAATGGAAGGCGATCTATCGAACATTATGGCCCCGGCGGTCAAGAGGAGCAACTGGGAGCAAATTTCGGTGATGGGGGAAGAATATGAAAGAGGAGGGAGGAGGCGTGGGGTGGTGTGATGAAGGGAGAGAGGTAAGGAAGGAAAGGAACACGAGGAGGAAGAAGTGAAGAGGAAAATATGAAGAAGAAAAAAAAACGAATGCGGTTAAAGTAATGTGGGGGAAGGGTAAGAGAGGAGGATACTGGGGAACCGAAGTGGTCAGGCAGGTTAACATGATTGAAGGGGAAGGGTGAGGGGAAGAAAGGGAAGGGAGTGGACGAGATTGAGGGCACGTGTGGGAGAGGAGGATGAAGGGAAGGAAGTGAAGGGGAAACAATTGAGGAGGGCGAGTGGGATAGAGGAAAGGATGTAACAAAGATATACAATCATTGAGGGAAGAAAAAGTGAGTCTGGTGAGTTTAGATGCAGGGAAGGGAAGGGAAAGATGAGGGTGAAAGGAAAGCTATGAATGAATATTGTTTAAAGTGGAAGAAGGGAAGTGGAAAAGGCAGGGAGGGGCAGAGGAAGGGCAGGCCACACTACTACATGATAGAGGTGGTCACAACAAGCCAACAAGGTGAGTGGAACGATGAGAAAACAAGTCAGAAGGGGGGGAATAAGGGTGAGTGAAAAGATGGGAAAAACAGGTCAGCAGGAAGGAAGGAAAAATTAAGGAACCAACAGGAAGGTGAAGCAGGAAGAGGAGGAGGAGGAAGGACACCGCTGTTATATGATCCCTGTAAGTCTTGAGGGCAACTAGATGAACGCACCAGGTAAGAAACGAGCGGTCATCAAATGTCACCTGCATCGTCCCCCTTTCCCCGCGGCATGCACTCAGGTCGATAGGTGAGAGGCAGTTGCAACTCCGTGTTGAGAGTTCAACACGGGTCAACGCAGGCCCCGGGAGGATATATGAACACTACTATTATTATTATTATTAAACTCAGACACTCGTCTCATCAGCATCCAATCAGGGGATTGAATTACACTCATGGATGTATTAATTAATAACTACCTCGTCTCCAATTAACACGGTAGCAGAGTGGTTAGCGTCTCCGAGTGGCGTTCTCGGTGACGCGAGTTTGATCCCCGATGAAAACCAAAATCCACTTAATATCTTTCTGTACCGTCGAGTGGCCTAAGAACACCCACATGCTGCCCATTAACTCTACCTTCGATTGCAAGTGCATCGGAGAACACGGGGGGCGACATGAGCCTCTAATCACAGACGTCATTATAAAAATCCTGCCTGCGCCACCACAGGAGAGGGCTAACCATCACAGCACTCAAGTGAACCTCCAGGGCCTACCATCTCAACCCTGGGTCACTGCCTACAGGCGCTATAGGCCATGATGTAAAAAATATATATATAAAAATTGATGTACACACATACGCACTCTCTCTTTCTCTCTCTCTCTAACCTGAGGGTAAGTAAGTAAGTAACCCAGGTTACTTACCATAACAATAACATAAATTTTTATTTACTTTTCCGTATATATTTCTTGTCTCCATTCATCTCTTTTAATGGCTATCGCGCCCCTTCTGCAGACTCACGCTAATGAATCACTCTGACTCATTACTCGCCCTAAAAACTTTTCCAATCAACGTAAAAATACAGTAAAACAATGAGATTTACCTGACTCTGATTGGGACACCTCTAGCGTCGCCATGACAGGTAAACAAAGGGAAGGTTGTGGATGAAAAACGTGTTGTGATAATATATATATGGTGCTGTGTTTGCTACAGAATTTTATGTTTTTATGATTATTGCAATTCTCTCTCTCTCTCTCTCTCTCTCTCTCTCTCTCTCTCTCTCTCTCTCTCTCTCTCTCTCTCTCTCTCTCTCTCTCTCTCTCTCTCTCTCTCTCTCTCTCTCTCTCTCTCTCTCTCTCTCAGTCTATGCCTGTTATAGTTAATTTCAGTTTACTTAATATCTTGCAGCTACTTTCAAGAGCTGACGTATCGCCAGTGGCCCAATCTGGGCGAGGCAGGACACTTTTCGATGCCAGACAGTTTGTTGCTGCTGGCGCTTGTGTCACCGTTGTCACGGTTGGTTCCCCTGGTTCCCCTGGACACCGTTGGTGAGATGCTCAGTCCGTCTCTGTACGTGGTCGCAATAAGCCTGAGCGGCGGAACACTGCATGATGGAGTGGCGCTAAGATGTGTGCAGGGTCTGTAAGGCTGACTCAGTCGCCACAGTTAACAGATCGTCAAATAGACCTATTTCGTCACACTCTCGAGGGCCAGTCGAAGGTCCGTGCTGTCGAAGGACTGAGCATGTCGGGGACAAAACTTGCCTTTCCACTCCCATGTCAGGGTTCTTCCTCCCCTCTGCAGCAAAATGAATACCAGGTGGCAGCATGAGCCTAAACTGAGGGCTGACCATCACAGAAAACGGACCTTCAACTATAGATAACAGGTGGCACAATACAAATCCAGCCAACCATCACGACCCATAAGAATATGCAGGGTTAACCACCTGAGTCCTCAAGAAGAGAAAACATAATACCCTACAGGCGCTAAAGGCTTCAACGTAAAAAAATGCATTCCTTTGTAACGTGGGTCGTTGGTGTTTGTCATATACATCTTTTGCATTCGTCTTCTCTCTCTCTCTCTCTCTCTCTCTCTCTCTCTCTCTCTCTCTCTCTCTCTCTCTCTTTTACCACACTCCCATATCCCTTCCCCCTTTCCTTTCCTTCCTTCCCATATGTCTTGCCATAGAGACATAACTTTGCTTGCAGTTGTTATAAATATATATTTTCCAGTTTTTGGAAAAGTATGAATTTGGACTTAGCCAAAATAGCCAGGTAAAATTATAACCTCGGCACTAAGGCCCTCCCTCGACCTGTTGCTCAGCTGCTGCGCATGCGCAGTAGTATTCTCTGACGTCACAAGACACGTCATAACAACAATACCCAGGTTCATATCAAACCACCTAACGATGGACTCAACGGTGATTAAGACATTGCTCGATTCTCAAGAGCGAGCTTACAAAAATGCTCTAGAATTGGTAGTGAAGCAAATGAATGAGCGAATAAACAAACTGGAGTCAACTGTGTCAGATCTCACAACTAGCCTTGAGTTTACTCAACGAGAAGTTGTAGAACTTAAAACCACCACCAAAGGATATGAGAAGGAGAAACAAGACACCAAGATCATGATAGACAAGTTATCTAATGAAGTTGATTCATCAAATCTAAAAATAAAAGACCTAGAAGAGAGAAGTAATTATCAAGAGGACTATAGTAGAAGAAACAATGTACGAGTCAGTGGCGTGGGGGAGCGAAGCGGTGGTGAGACGTGGGAGCAGACAGCGGCTATGGTGACTTCCCTACTGGAGGACAAGCTGCAGCTGCCTGGACTGGTGCTGGAGAGCCCATAGGGTGGGACAGCGCCTGGATGCCAAACCTCGTACCATCGTGGCACGCTTCTCTCGCTACTGTGATCGTGACACAGTGATGAGGAGCGCGAAAAAGCTGTGGGGCACATTCATCTTTATAAATGATGACTTGTGTGCTGCTTCACAGGCAGTGAAGAGTGCTCAGATGCCCCAACTGAAGCAGGCAAGAGCTCAGGGGAAAATAGCGTATTTCCGGCACACCAAGCTTATCATCAAGGAGAGGCATAACGGAGAACACGCGACAGGGAATAAGCTGCCCTTAGCTGATGCTGGACAAGGACAACCAATGGCAGCGGATGAGGATGCTGGGAGTGACCGGGGAGTCGCTGCAACTCGGGGCAGAGCAGACTCCGGGTCTGTTGCTGCTGGGACTGCGTCGACGACTGGTGGCGCGGTGGGCGGGCGGCCTGATGGGAGAGATGATGCCTTCCCTTCTCTACTGACGCCGCAGCCTGCCGGTGCCCGTTCGTGTCCCGCGCCTGCCAACCCTCTTCCTCAGTCTCAATCCAAGAAAATTAAGAAGAACTTACGAAGTAATGCGAACAAATAAGAGGTAGTACGACTGAAAGGTAAAGAAAATTTCCTCATAATGATGGCTGCATCGGCCTACCTTCCGTTTCATCTAGTTAATGATAGTGAAGTATGCAGACTTATTAACAGTGAAACATTAAACTTAAATTTCCTGTCCACAACCGTTCTTGATACGGTGATGCTCAACCCACTTAGTTTACAACAGGATGATCATGTGAATGATAGAAATAACCCTTTACTACTTCACCCAGTTAACTCATCATATAAATTTTCCAACTACGTGTATATTGATGATCTCAAAATGAAAACTGAAGATGTTAATACTTTCTCAGTCTTAAGTATGAATATTCGAAGTCTCCCTAACAATTTGCAATTATTTATTGACCAATGTTTGAATGATATGAATATAAAGTTTGATGCTATAGGTTTTTCTGAGACAAGACTAGATAATGATATATCATCATTGTATAATATAGCAGGATACAATTTGCATACTATGAATAGGGATAGAAATGGTGGGGGTGTATGCATGTATGTGTCAAATATCTATAATTCATGTGTCTTATCTGAATGTTGTATGATGGAGCCACATTTTGAATGTATATGTGTAGAGCTAACTAATGATAAGGACACTATTTACTTAGCTTCTGTTTATAGACCGCCTAAAGGAAGCATACCGCATTTTCTTGATGCTCTGAATTCCTTATTTGATTTCTTTGAAGGGAAACAAATTTCTGACATATATTTTTTGGGAGACTGGAATTTAGATTTACTCAAAACAAATGATCAAGGTGTCACAGATTTTATGAATATAATGTACTCTCATGGATGCTTTCCACTTACAACCAAACCAACAAGAGTAACTGAAAAATGTGCTACTTTAATAGATCATATTTGGACTTCCAATTCACAGAATAATATAGAACATTGTATTGTGTACACAGATGTTACAGACCATTTCCCAATTTACTCTCAATTTAAGAAATATAATGTCCAAGATCACATATTTATTAACAAAAGAAGCTTTTCTGAGATAAACATTAATCTATTCAAAAGGGAACTAGCAGATACGAATTGGATGCAGATATTAGATATAAATGACACAGCTGAGGCTTTTAAAAAATTTTACAGCTTATACACTGAAATTTTTCAAAATTGTTTTCCACTAAGAAAGATTAAAATTACTAATAAATATAGTAAAAGTCCTCATATTACTATTGGCTTACAAAATATTATAAAAAAAAAGCGCAGACTGGAAAGGTTAGCGTCTAAATGGCCCTTAACTTATGGACCAAGATTTAAAAAATATAGAAACAAATTAGTATCACTCTTGCGTGAGGCAAAACATAATTATTATCAAAATCAACTTAAACATTCTCAAGGAAATGTCGAGTCTACTTCTATAATAATATAAGCGAAAGTGTGTCTGTCTGTCTGTCTGTCTGTCTGTCTGTCTGTCTGTCTGTGTGGTATAGGTTCCGCCCCCCGTGGCGCAAACACCTCATATGGCACATTTTTGGAATCAGGTTGACCAGGGGAAGGTCATAAGCCCACTTATGAGATGATCCGATCACTTTTTTTTTTCTTTTTTTTAGCAGCCTATTAGCGAGAATTGTGAAAACAAAAGTGGGTTGCGAGAATTGAGGAAGCCTTGATGTAGGGTGATGGGTAATGGGTGAGTGAATGGGTGGGGTGATGGGTAATGGGTGTGGGGTGATTTGTGAGTGAATGGGTGGGGGGTGATGGGTTGGGGGGGATGGGTGATGGGTGAGGGAATAGGTGGGGGGTGATGGGTAATGGGTGAGTGAATGGGTGGTGGTGATGGGTAATGGGTGAGTGAATGGGTGGGGGGTGATGGGTAATGGGTGAGTGAATGGGTGGGGGGTGATGGGTAATGGGTGAGTGAATGGGTGGGGGGTGATGGGTAATGGGTGAGTGAATGGGTGGGGGGTGATGGGTAATGGGTGAGTGAATGGGTGGGGGGAATACATACATTTCTACATCCATGATTTCAGGAAAGTTAAAAGGGGCTATCTGGAGAGTCCATGTTTGGTGGGCCGAAGGCCCACCAAACACAGGTGGTGGGCCGAAGGCCCACCAATAGCCCTCCGCAGGAGCTAGCCAAAAAGTCCGCCCGGAGGGCGGCTTTGCGGCTAGTGGAACATAATAAATAACTTACTTAACAGGAGAAATTGCAACAACAACACTAGGGATATAAAGCTAAAAAACAACAGTGAAAATGCAGCAACAGTCTTCAATAACCATTTCTTAAAAAAATCAGAAACTTCATCTCAAAATGATAATGAACAACAAAACTCACATAAACAATTCTTTAATAACTCAACAGCATTTTCTCTATATCTGTATCCAGCCATTACTGCTGAAGTTCAACATTACCTAAAGACCTTAAGAGATACAGCTGCGGGGTATGATGATATTCCACCACATCTACACCATCACACTGCACAGTACGTGGATGTTGCACTCACTCATATCATTAACCTGTGCTTTAAACAAGGTTATTTCCCAACTAAATTAAAAGTAGCAAAAGTTATACCTATACATAAATCCGGTGCAAAAGAAGATGTAAATAATTACAGACCAATATCTATTCTGCCTTCAATCAGCAAAGTATTTGAAAAAGCAATAGCTACAAGACTTACTGGATTTTTAGAAGATTATAATTTGTTATCTGAGAGCCAATTTGTTTGCCGTAAAAATAAGACAACGGAAAAAGCAATATTAAAATTCACAACCGAAGTGCATAAGAGTCTGGAAAATAAGTTCCATGTTGTTGGAATATTTCTTGATTTGAGTAAAGCTTTTGACTCTCTTAATCATACAATATTATTGGATAAACTTGGCAATATTGGTATCAGAGGAATAACACTAAAATTGTTTTCTAGTTATTTGTCAGATAGAAAACAGGCTGTCTATTGTAATAACAATCAAACTACACTGAAAAACATTGACAGGGGAGTGCCACAAGGATCAATTTTTGGACCTTTATTGTTTTTGGTTTACATTAATGATATTGCTAACGCTAGTGATAAATTCAATTATGTTTTATTTGCAGACGACACCAATCTCCTCATGACAGACAAAACATTAGACCAATTGCATTTAAAAGTTAATACCGAACTGGAGAAAATAACGAGATGGGTTTTGGCAAACAAATTAGCTGTTAACATAAAAAAAGACTAATTATATATTATTTCAAAGTCGTTCTATTACTAATAACTTAGAATCAATATTCTTGAGAGGATGCGAACTACAACGAGTGTCTAGTACAACATTTTTGGGTGTTATAATTGACGAATATTTGAACAGGAAAAATCATATTCAGTCTGTGTGCTTAAATTTATCAAAAATGTGTGGAATCATATACAAAATTCGACACAACCTAACGATTGAGGCATTACGGAACATCTATTATTCTCTTTGATACCCTTACATTATATATTGTGTATCTATCTGGGGATGTACTTGGCCTACAATCATAAAAGATGTTTTTGTGTCTCAAAAGAAACTCATCAAAACAATTTATTTTCGAGGTAAATATGATTCTACTGATATGTTATTTAATGATTTAGGGCTGCTAAAAGTTGATCTCGTTAGGAAATACTTTTTGTTATTAACTATTTTTAATGATATAAATAACAGTGATCAAAACAGTAAAATATTTACAGTTTTACACCACAGTCAAGGTACAAGGGGAAATAATATTGCTCTGATTTTTCTACAAGCACGTACAACACTATATAGATTTTCTTTACACTGTGTTGGGCCACAATTTTGGAATGCAATACCTAATGATTTGAAGGCAATTACTAATGTCAATACATTCAAAGTTAAACTTAAAAAATATTTATATAATTTTCAAAGTCAAAATAGCAGGGAATAATATATGTGAATATATTTGTGTAATAGTATTGTGTATTTTGTGATTTGTTATGGCTAGTGTCTAGGGAAAATTTATTGCTTAGGTATATATCATACTAAGGAATATTTAGGATATAATTTGTTAATATATTGCCGCCCTCGATATATTTTCATAGCTGTATAAGTTATTGTTCTGTCCGCTAGGGAGCAGATGCTCAGCGGACTAATGCCACTAACTGATTTTTGTAAATATGTATGAATTATGTTAACTTGTAACATTTTGGCAATAAACTCAATCAATCAATCAATCAATCAATAAATATAGTTTTAATAGCCAACGATGTCCAGTCATTAGCATAATAGGACAGAACAAGTGTTTGTGGGCCCTTCGGACTCATGTATTGATGTTTGTAGTAGTAGTATATATTAGACAACAATGTGAGTGCAAACTCCAATTGTGTTGTTGCTGTCGTTGGTCATTGGTCAAAATGCCTCGAGGTAGACCCCGTTCCGTGTGATTCCAATGGGCGCCAGCACTTCGACGTCATTAGCACAGCCAACCCTGACAGGCTGACGTAGAGTTGGCCGTGCGTGAACACGGGTGTAGGCAATTAGACTCCCACGTAGCTCTTGATCTGGCCCTGGCACTTGTTGATCGGCATGGCAAATGCAACACGGATGAGATATTGTAGACGCCGCATAGGACACCCAGTGCCAGACGCTGCCTGCGTGATGATGGGTACGCTAGGCAGGTAGAAGTCGTCGCCTCGGCTGCTCGGTTGAAGCGCTTTACAGCGTAAATTGATCGTGATCGTGGCGCCTTCGGACTCGCCTTCGCCTTAGCCTCGGAAATATAATATATTTTCTTATAATATATAAAATAAGTATATATGTAAGTATAATGTACTATATTATATATGTATAATATATGAGTAAATATTGTATAGTTCAATTATACCGTCAGAAACATATTAACGCAAACACGGCTGTCCTGCCGGCCGGTAACAGTACAGAGGAGCTCAGTAGCGGAGCTGCGGTTGGTGCTCAGTCGCGAGTCGAATACAATTTCGAGAAATTGAACGCTGGCAGAGTTTGGATAGCTTACAACCGCTGCTTAACACAGTTTTTAGCCACACCAACCCCTTTAAAAAATTACAATCGACATGGGACCAAGCCGCTTACCACCTACTATTCATTTGCGATTTTTTTAGCCTACTCTCATCAAAATTGAATTTACAGTTTCGACTACCCAAAACAGACAGACAGACACACGGCTACTGCTATAACAAAACAGGCAGACAGACACGCGGCTATTGCTATAGTATATTTGATAGATAAGGTGGATAATATAAAATTAACATAGGAAGGGAAATAATAGAAGGATGACAGGAAAGGATGGTGAGGAGGGAGGCTGGGAGACCAAGAAGAGTAAGAAGGAAGAGATAAAACACTCCAAAGTTATGTTTAATGTATCTTATAACGTTAACACTCACGTCTTCTCGGTCCTGTAGTCAAGACGTCCTTTACGTCTTACCTGAAAATATAAACAAAACAAATATCAGGCGACGGAAATTTGCAGATAATAAGAAAACCCCCAGCAAATTCCCCACAAGCAACCCCACACAAACGGTATGTCGTAGTAGAGTCTACGGAGTTTGTGAAATACGGCAAGGCATTACCGCTGAGTTTCTTCATGTATCTTAATACTCCTAAAAGTGTTTTTAGCCCAAAACCCCAATTCAAAATGATTCAATCGACAAATCAAATCAAAATTGAATTTACAGCTTCGGCAACCCAAAATAGACAGACAGACAGACAGACACATGGCTACTCCAATAGTATATCAGACAAGTGTTAGTGGGCAATTCGGCCATGTATTGATGTTTTGTAGTAGTAGTATATATTAGACAACAATTTTAGTGCAAACTCCAATCGTGTTGTTGCTGTCGTTGGTCACTGGTCAAAGTGCCTCGGGGTAGACCACCTACCACCACCGTAGCCTGCCTCACCCCAGCCCCACGCCTGCCTCACCCCATTCCCAAGCCTATCTCACCCCAGCCCCACGCCTGCCTCACCCCAGCCCCACGTCTGCCTCACCCCAGCCCCACGCCTGCTTCACCCCAGCCCAAACCTGCCTCACCCCAGCCCGACGCCTGCCTCACCCCAGCCCAGCGCTGTCTCACCCCAGCCCAGCGCCTGCCTTACCCCAAACCCACGCCTGCCTCACCCCAGCCACACACCTGTCTCACACCAGCCCAGCACCCGCCTCACCCCAACCCCACGCCTGCCTCATCCCAGCACCACGCCTGCCTTAACCCAGCCCAAACCTGCCTCACCCCAGCCCCACGCCTGCCTCACCCCAGCCCCAAGCCTGTCACACACACACACACACACACGCACACAAAACACACGCACACACACACACGCACGCACAAACATGCATGCATGCAGAGACACACACACACACACACATGCATGCACGCACACACACACACACACACACGGTAAGTTCTTGAATCTACGGAGTTAGTGGAATACGGCAAGGCGTTACCACAGAGCTACTTCATGCAAACTAATATCCTTAAGTGTTTTTAGCCCAAAAAAACCTTAAAAATTATTCAATCGACATGTAACCAAGCCGCTTACCACCTACGATTTATTTGCAATTTCTTTTGCCTACTCTCATCAAAATTGAATTTACAGTTTTGGCTACCCAAAACAGGCAGACAGACAGACAGACAGACACACGGCTACTCCTATAGTATATTAGATGACACCGCCACCCATATTAATATTCCAAGGGACAGACACCAGGTAAAACTCATTTCAGAGAGGTGAGGTTTAGTTTGGGTTCGTCTTTGCCCTACAGTGGACAGATGGTTTGAAAATGGCGCCAGATAAGGAATAATGTATGATAAGTGAATGTGTAGGAAATATTAGTATTTCGGATATCACAAGGGATTGGTTAAAGACAACAAAATAATAACAAAAACCTACTAATTGAATGACTCTATAAAGCATGTGTAAACTATGTACCTAAGTTATGTACCTGAATGGAAGTGTGATTCTCTCTCTCTCTCTCTCTCTCCCTCCCTCTCTCTCTCTCTCTCTCTACCCGCCAGGGTGGCTCGGTTGGTAGAGTCACGGACTCGCGTGCAGAGTCCCTGCATTTGGTCAGCGGTTCGAGCCCACCAAGTTCGTCCTGGCGTGGTGACGCTTTGTATAGTCAATAACCTTGTAGTTGGTACTTGCAAAGTGTCTCTGACTCTGACTCTGACTCTGACTCTGTCACGCCTTGTCTCATATATTCACAGTAAACACCGCGGCAGACTTCACGCTGATCCTCCAGTATAAGTTTATCGGAATTTACGACCAAGAAAGTGATTTACGTGGCTTCGATTCCCGCCAATCCCTTGAGCCTCCTGACAGCACTCCGCCACCACTTTGCCAGCCATCTGTTATATTCTCTCTCTTTTATCTCTCTCTCTCTCTCTCTCTCTCTCTCTCTCTCTCTCTCTCTCTCTCTCTCTCTCTCTCTCTCTCTCTCTCTCTCTCTCTCTCTCTCTCTCTCTCTCTCTCTCTTTCTAATTTCCGTGCAATTTGTGAAGATAATTTGATATTTGATATTTTGATATTTTGATATTGTATATTTTCCATTCCTCCATAATATCTAACTTTTTTTCATTCTCTTTTCTTTTGTAGAAAGCGAATATTTCAGTCTTCCCTCTCAGTCCACGGACTTTTCCTAGCTTGGCTATTCAATCAGTTTTTATCCTCTCTCCTCCAGGTGTAAGTTTTCTTCTTCACTTTTTATCAAGGCCAGAAACTCATCTTTCGCAGCATTTTTTCCTATAATTTTACAATTCATATTTTTCCTTGACTGCCTCTGACATTCCACTGCTCCTTTTTTCTTCCCATGTATGCTTTGACCTTTATCCTGACCTGAAGTGGCGTCTTGTGACCTGATTAAAGACTTTACCCCTTTGTATACACTGTTGACTGGCCCACAAAATACTGTACCTTTATTATAGATCTTTTTTCCAATTCTTATATCGTCATTTAAACATTTTTCAGTCCTGTCCTTCACGCTGTTGTCGCCTCCAACCCGCCACTCCAGGTATACTCCTGTTGGTTCCTCTACTCAATAAGATTCCTTGTCTCAGAAAACATATATTTAGAACTTTATTTGTAATTGTATCACATGTACTTGCGAAGATATCGCATTATTAGTGTTCGGCGGCCATTTTGGACGCCATCTTGGATTTCATACCCTTAGAATGTTCTGAAAAAATGCCACCCTAATGTTTTTTAAAGTTTATAATACCTTCTTTCAAAATCAAGCGAGTTTTTGCTTTTAACAAAAAAAATACACAAATCTACAAATGTGCCTACACTAAAAGGGAAGAAGAGGGAAAAAAATATTTATGAAAAGATATACCATTCTTTTTATTATTTTTACACAGCATACTACATAATAAAGATAAAGCAGCACAGGATGAAGTAACGTATAGCTATTATGTGTATGTTAGTACACATACTATAGTTATACAAAAGAAAACAAAAGTTACATTTATGGCACTTAATATTTTTTGGCACTCAACATTTTTTGGCATGGAGTATTAGAGGACGATTGGCTGGAGTGAATGTATCAGAAGGCCGGCCGGATCATCATGGAGGTTCGCCTCAGGGAGTAGTGGTAGCCGCGCCAGTTCTTCCAGTTGATGCCTTCAGCGAAGCTTGAATGATTGCCCTGATGCTCGTAGCCGTTCAGGTTGGCTGTGTGGCAGGCTTTATACCACCAAGCTCCACGAAACCTGGTAAGCATGAATGCAAAGCTCATTTTAGAGACATGCACCTCTTTATTGTCTTGTTTAGTTTACATGGATGCCTGCTATTTGAAACTCCCTCAAGGAAGGTGGCCATAGGCAGAAGTCTCTATTTCCACCTGTCAATGCTCACATTATTCAGACCTCTTACTCATTATACCATCTCTCAATCGTATACTCCAAGCACTCTAGCTGCCCTTCTAAAGGCCCGTCACACGATGCCTTTTCACCCGGGGTGGCGAGGCGAGGGGCGGCATGGCGTGCCTCAAAGCGCGTGATGCGGTCACACGGAGACACATGTAAGGTGCGCGTTGTGTCAAGGCCCCGGAATACTCGGAGGAAAAAGTTTAGTTACCAGAGTAATTTGTCCTCTACCAAATGCATTTATACTATTATCTATGGAAATGTTTGTTCTGTAAGATTATTATGCAAAACACATTTAAACACACTAAATAAATGCCATTATGAGACTGAATAAATAAATACGCATGAGCAGTAAATGCAGTTGTTGTATTTTTCAGTTAAACTCGTCACCATTTAAAATGTTGTGAGACAGCTTTTAAAATGGAGTTTATGAAAAGAAGAGGAATTGTATTAGCTTTCCATTTATATATATCGTTTTCTGATAAATGAATTAGCACCATGAAATTGTTTTCGTTAACAAAATAAATAGCGTCATCAATAGGGTTATAAGCAGCGCGCCGCCTCCTTAATTGCTCACCACTCTATTTTTACCATCCATATATTTTTGTATTGCTAATTGTCTTATACCAACAGAACCAGAAAAGTTTGATAATTTTGAACATGTGATCAAAAATTATATGGGGGCAATACTTAAAGAATTGCAGCGAGTTGAAGACAAAAATGTGAGAAAAATGTTTATACACTAGTATTTCTTTTTTGCGATATTTCTTAAATTACAATAAAAAATCATATTTTTCTTATACTACATAAATTATGTAGTATACATACATTATGTTGCACACAAAATGTGTGCAATATAATTTATATTGCACAAATTTTCCCTATAAAGGTGATGTAAGTGACAAACATCCTCATGACGCCACTGGAGCTTAATAATTGGAAACTTAATGACAGACGCTTGGCGGCGGGGGCGTTGTGAGGCCCGATATTTATCCAACAATGTTCGGGGTGACGAGCCACTAACGAATCCTGTGTATAGTGACGGGGCAAGGATTTGATGTTTTCCAGAACGGCCTGTGGCTGTCCCCGGGTGATAAAAGGCATCGTGTGACGGGGCCTTGACATAAGGTCGTCCTCTCATACTTCCAGCATCTTTTTTCCTCTAGGTCCTAGGATATCCTTCTTGTCATTCCACTCTCATCCTTCCTCTCCAGGTGTCCAAACCATTTCAGAGTGCTGTGTTGCACCATTTCCACCACTCACCATTCACTCCCTCTTTCTTACTTGTCATACCACACCTTTCATATACATTCTCATACTCTCACCATCCATTCGGCTCATACTACATCCAACCTCTAGGTAACTCATTTCCACTGCTTGAATCTTAGATCTCTGGCATTGATTCTATGTCCAAGTCTCACTTGATGTCACTGTCAGGACTATTAGGCTCTCTAGTGCCTTCTGTATTTGATTTCTCACTGCCCTTTCTTTCATTGTGTGATCCAAAGATCCCACTACTTTTCTTCCTTGTAGGGGCCTCTCTATCTCTCCTTCCGTGCTCCCATACAATACTGGCACGAGATAGAGCCAAGCTGTTTAAATTCATTTACCTCCTCAAGTTTGTAGAAACTAGAAAATATCTTATACGTAAGATACATAGGTGTCCTTTACTGAAGATTTAGCCAACCATACTCTTCAATTATATATAAATAAAGTGCAAATTTTAATTTGTTAGCAGATTTGGTAACAACAAGCTTTTATAATTCTTATGGACAGTGTCCATGAGTGCTCTTCACACTATGCAATGCTTGACCACACATGTGAGCAAGACGTTGTATTGATATGTGGCAACAGATATGGAAGTCACTTAAAAAACTGAGAGATCTATCTGACTACAAAACGTCCACACTTTGAAGTGGAAAATACTCACTTTACGGCACAGTTGTCTCCATCATGAGTGTCGTTGTCCTGATCATGAGTACTGAAGCCCACCCCATTATGGTGGACTTGCATGGCGTCCCCTGCGTCGCCAGTGTACCTGCCATCACATTCCGGAGATAACACATACACAATAACTTTGTTATTTAGATTATGTGACATGTGTGCTAAAGTGACATATTGTGATCAAATGAAAGCTTTATATATATATATATATATATATATATATATATATATATATATATATATATATATATATATATATATATATATATATATATATATTTTACATCACAAAGGACTGGCCAAGGGCACAACAAAAAGAGGTAACACAAAGCCCGCTTAGTTGCCAGTTCCTATAAAGAAGACAATAAGAGAATAAAAAAGTGAGGTGGGCCAATTTAGTTCGGGAGGTGTCTTGTTACTCTTCTCTTGAAAAGATTTAAGTCGTAGGAAGGTGGAAAAATAGAAAAAGGAAGAGAGTACCAGTGAAAGGGATGAAAGAATAAAGATACTGATTAACTCTTGCATTAGGAAGATGGACAGAATAGGGACGAGAATGAGTAGAAAGTCTTGTGAAGCGAGGCCGTGCCGCAGAGCAACAGTATCGCCAGCTGGTGCAGACATCGAGGCAGGCAGCCTGGCACAAACAAGCCACGAACAACAACGAGCCGTTACGCCCCGCCCAGCAGCTGTCCCGAGCCGAGGAGGTCGTTCTACACCGACTTCGGCTTGGCTACTTGACCCTGGAGGAGCTGAGGGACGGGTTTGAGGAGCGGCCGTGTGAGCACTGTCCTCATATGACCCCCCATCCCCTGACCCACTACCTGCTTTTCTGTCCCGCTACAGAGCGGCTCAGACAGTGCGTCGGCCCGGAGAACGCGGCCGCCCTCGTACGGCAGTTTCAGAAAAATCTGCCCCTGCTGCTGGAGGTGGCGCGTGCCGCCCCACCCCCCCCGATGAACAATAAGGAGCGGGAGTGACCTCACGCCCCGCCCACCTGTGACCTGACTGTGGCTGCGGCTACAGCGGCGGGCTGATGCCCGCTCATTTATTGCTGTTTTTTTTATGTATATATGTATGTGTATGTATGTATGTGCATATGTATATGTATATATATTATGTAATAGATGTAAATAAAAAAAAATAAAAAAAAATAAAAAAAAAAGCCAGGCCGTGGGAGGGATGGAGGCATGCAGTTAGCAAGTTCAGAAGAGCTGTGAGCATGAAAATAATGGTAGAAGATAGCAAGAGAAGCAACATTGTGGCGGTGATTTAAAGAATCACCTTTGTGATATATATATATATATAATATATATAATATATATAATATATATAATATATATAATATATATATATATAAATATATAATATATATATATATATATATATAATATATATATATAGATATATATATATAAAATATATATATATATAATATATATATAAATATATATATATATAATAATATATATAATATAATATATAATATATATATATAATATAGTAATATAATATATATATAATAATATATATCTTATATTATATATATATATATATATATATATATATATATATTATATATATATAATATATATATAATATATATATATATATATATTATATAGATAATATATATATATAATATATATATATATTATATATATAACTATATATATATATACTGGAAGGGCATGACACTTAAGACTCTGAGCCTGCAAGATAAGTTGTGACTCCTTGCCAGGATTGATGAAGGGGCTTCCTTGGGTTGGACCGTGGGTTGGTCAAGCAAAGTCAACAGTGCGACATCATCGAGAGGAAAATAGTGGTTTGCCATCTGTGCCAAGGAAAAGCTCTGGCCATTCGTGGAAAACTTCTGTGAGGGCTGTGAATGTGGTCCACCATTCCGTCGCACTGTTGACTTTGCTAGACCAACCACCTCAGTTATTTCCTTGGTTTCGTGGCCTGCCTTCTTCAGAGCAATTATCTGGGCAATCTTATCTGTATGGTTTCGACTGGTAGAGGCTATACTACATCAGCAAAGTCACAAGACCTGGCCGTAACTACGTTAATTCAAACAGGCTCACGCGCAGCAGGGATAACACAGAATCAGCTTTGATGGATGCCTGCGAGCAACTAACACGCTCTGCTACCCCCAGGCGATGCGTCGTGGCTGCTGTGACGTCATGCAGGCACCGAAACCTTATGTCTCACATTACCCTCAAGAATACAATGAACAAAATTCGCCATAATGTCTCGCCGCTTTCACCAGGGTGCTGAGTCTTTTTGTCGAGCACTATATAATGCAATGGGTTAATCTATAATGATACTGATCCTTTTCTTCTATCTGTACTGACATATTTCGCATCCATTTTTGAGAAAGTAAAATTTATAAATTGGCCCAAACTAAATGAACACACACTTATTGAATGCATCTACCCACCATAGATCCATTTGGTACACTGAGAAGCAAAAGGTGCATGCATTGCCACCTAGCATCCTTACATTGTGTTTCCTCAGTGCTACATCCTGCTTTTTATAAGTTTCAGGTATTTTTAGGTAAGTGTAGCAGTATGGAGAAAAAAGGTTTTGTCAAAAAAGGAAAGGGTACGGTATTTATTTGGAAGAGCAAATAATACAGCCCCAGAGTAGACCCTTCCACTTAGTGATCATAAGTCAAAAGTACACCATTCAGTGACCCAAGGGGAATTTTGAGCAGGGCAAAATAGAGATAAAAAAATGATCGGAGGTCAAGGGAAAGAAGGCTAATAGACGAAAAAAAAAGACGCGGATTGGGAAAAAAATTTCTAAGAGGATGTAGGTGGTATAAACGGTTGGGGGTCTCCCTTCCAACCTCAGGGGGTACTTGGTCCATCGAACCAACATTGAAAAAAAAACCATATTTTGCCCATCTTTCTCCTCCCTCATAATTCCCCAAGTCAACCCGCAATGCTGCAGAGTCGTAGAGGTCAGACGTAAAAGAAGGTAAAGGGCCCAAAACCGGGAATTCACCCTGAAGGTCACCAAAGCCCAACTGATACTCAATCCAGGTACGAAAAAAAGTCTGGCGGTTTGAATCGTGGTGCGTCTTTGAAAAACCGTCCAGCCTCCACCATCGACAGTGTGGTCACAGAACACAGAAGTGATGGGGGGGTTTTGCCCGGGAAAGGTTTACCCCAGGCGGGGGCCATTTCCCTGTGTCCCCAGAAACTAGTAAATCCTTGCCCCCGTGACGTGGTGGACCCAATTGTTACGGAAACTGACCCCCTCCAACACCTTTTTGCTTCGTAACACAAGGAAAAAGGGGAAAAAAAGTATACCTGAAAAAACCAAAAAAAAAAATGTCACTCCAGTAAACCAGAAACAAGGTTTTTGTTCCTCTTGGAAAAAGATGTGCGGACCTGTGTATATTTCCAATCATGTACAAGTCACAGTTTTTTGGGTACTGAGGGACGCTGATCAGAGCATTTCATAAGGGAAATGTTTGCGCCACCCCAGATTATTGTTTATTGGCCACCTTTTTTTTATTTGGGGTTTTTTTTTTGGGATTGGGAATTGATTAAAAAAAAAAACCCGGTGCTTACCGTTGTTTTCCCGGGGAGGCCCGGAAAAAAGAGGAGGCCCCAAACAACAAGCCGACGGCCCGGAACAAGTTGTGCTAATTGTGAAACCGTACTCTGTGGTACAATGCACTACAGGAGCTCCCCTACTTAAGTAGTGCATAATGGTTCCTGGGGTTTGTACTTAATTTGAAATGTAAGTCCAATACTACTGAATATTGGTCGTTCGTTGTCTGGCGGAGAGACAAGACGTGTTACCGGGCAGCTCCTTGTATGTGTTGAGTGTAGGAGAGTCAGGTCAGAGAGGATTAGCATGGCAGCTGCTGAGGAGCTTAGCGTCGGCATGGTTAGTGGAGGAGAGGGTGTGGCTAGTGGAGGCGATGGTGTGGTTAGTGGAGGAGACGGTGTGGCTAGTGGAGGCGATGGTGTGATTAGTGGAGGAGACGATAGTGGTTAGTGGAGGCGATGGTGTGATTCGTGGAGTCGATGGTGTTGTGAGTGGAAGCGAAGGTGTGGTGAGTGGAGGAGAGGGTGGAGTGAAGGAGTCTGAGGTGATAACGAGTGTGTTAGAAGGAGGGAGAAGGGACGAGGGGGAGTGCAATGAAGGGTGTGGAGTGGCACTTAAGTCTATTCTGGAGGCGATTGAAGACCTGAAAAGGTGCTTTGTAGGTGAAGTGAACAAATCGAAAAGCGTAGTAAAGAAGCAAGAGATAGAGATACGATCTCTTAAGTGTGGAGGTGGAGGTCCAAGTGGAGTGAGTGAAGGGGCACATGCAAGGGATGTACTATCGTGACCAGTGCTCATCCACCCACCCAAACCTATGTTCTCCCGTTGTACGAGAGGAGAGGGAAGGAAAGGAGAAGGATGTGGCAGCGTTGTCTGGAGTTTTGAGATAAAACGGATTAACACCATAGATATGTTTCCCCTTTTCGGGAAAGATGTACTCTCTCTCTCTCTCTCTCTCTCTCTCTCTCTCTCTCTCTCTCTCTCTCTCTCTCTCTCTCTCTCTCTCTCTCTCTCTCTCTCTCTCTCTCTCTCTCTCTCTCTCTCTCTCTCTCTCTCCCCCTCAATCATATATTGCTCCTGGACTGGTATCTCGCCCTCGGCTTAACACACACACACCCACAGGAGATACATATCAGTTGCTGAGGAATATAAGAATGGCATTCAAATATTTGGATGAAGAGATGATTAAGAAATTGATAACATCTTTGATTCGACCAAGGTTGGAATATGCGGCAGTGATTTAGATATAAGGAAGATTGAGAGAATCCAAAGAGCAGCCACAAAAATGGCTCCAAGCCTGAGAGATTTACCATATGAGGAAAGACTTTCAAGACTAAAACTCCCAACTCATGAGAAAAGAAGAGAAAGGGGAGATTTTATAGCAGCGTATAGAGCATCAATGGGTCTGGAAAAAATTGATAGAGAAGATCTGTTTGTGTGGGACGATAGAAGTACAAGAGGTCATGAGAAGAAATTGAAAAGGACAACATGCAAGAGGGACATAAAAAAATACAGCTTCAGCTTCCTTTATAGAAGCATAGAAGCCTGGAACAACCTTGATGCAAAAGTGATTAATGCAAGAAATATTCAGGACTTCAAAGGCAAGCTGGATAATAGTAGATTTGGAGAAGAGACAGTACGAGCATAGCTCTTTTCCTGTATGTTACAACTAGGTAAATACAGGCTCCAAGCCTGAGAGATTTACCATATGAGGAAAGACTTTCAAGACTAAAACTCCCAACTCTTGAGAAAAGAAGAGAAAGGGGAGATTTTATAGCAGTGTATAGACTATAGAGCATCAATGGGTCTGGAAAAAATTGATAGAGAAGATTTGTTTGTGTGGGACGATAGAAGTACAAGAGGTCATGAGAAGAAATTGAAAAGGACAACATGCAAGAGGGACAAAAAAAAATACAGCTTCCCGTATAGAAGCATAGAAGCCTGGAACAACCTTGATGCAAAAGTGATTAATGCAAGAAGTATTCAGGACTTCAAAGGCAAACTGGATAATAGTAGATTTGGAGACGGGACATTACGAGCATAGCTCTTTTCCTGTATGGTACAGCTAGGTAAATACAACTAGGTAAATACAAAGACTACTCTATACTGGACTTGCTACTCGTGCCCCGCGCCAACCCGCCCATGACCAGTGGAGGCCAGTTTTGCGATTCCTGCCATTTTTTAACATCACTCCCATTTCCCTTCCTAGGTTTATCAGTAATATGATATAACCGTTATCTTCGTAACTGTTTGTTCTATAATATTATCAAATAAAAAACAGTAAAATACACTAAAGAAATGCCATTACGAGACTATGAAGAAATATGCACGAACTTAATATTCACGTAACTCTTCGCCATTTAGTATTTTGCGAGAAAACATTTTAGATGCTAGCAATAGAAAGAAGCGGATTTTCATTAGCTTTCCATTGATATATTTCGTTTTCTGATAAATGAATTACCACCATGCCTAAATTAGCGTTAACTAAAAAAATAACATCATCAATCGTATCGGCAAGTAAAAAAGTGTTCCATGAATACAGTAGACTATGGCATATCAGTATAAATGATACACTGTTATCTTCGTGAATGTTTGTTCTATAATATTATCAAATAAAAAACTGTAAAATACACTAAAGAAATTCCATTATGAGACTCTGAAGAAATATGCATGAACTTATATTCACTTAAACTCATCGCAATTTGATATTTTGCGTGGAGACGTTTTACATGCAACATATCAATAGAAGCGGAATTTAATTAGCTTTCCATTGCTATATTTCATTTTCTGATAAATGAATTATAACCATGCATAAATTAGCGTTAACTAAATAAATAACATCATCCATCGGGTAATTATCCCGATAGATGTTATTTTTTTAGTTAACGCTAATTTATGCATGGTTATGATTCATTTATCAGAAAACAAAATATAGCAATGGAAAGCTAATGAAAATCCGCTTCTTTCTATCGCTAGCATCTAAAATGCTTTCTCGCAAAATATTAAATGGCGATGAGTTCAAGTGAATATTAAGTTCATGCATATTTCTTAACTCTCTCATAATGGCATTTCTTTATTGCATTTTACTGTTTTTTATTTGATAATATTATAGAACAAACATTTACGAAGATAACGGTATATCATATATACTGATAAACCATAGGAAGGGAAAAGGGAGTGATGTTCGAAAATGGCAGGAATCGCAAAACTGGCCTCCACTGGAAATAGCCCAAAATGAGTAGCAAGTCCAGTATAGAGTAGTCTTTGGTAAATACACACACAGTACAACAAATTTATTAAGCTTTTACTCGAAGTGATCGATGTGACACAGGAAAGAGAGGGGTGGGTCGATTGCATATACTTGGACCTAAAGAAGGCATTTGACAAGGTACCTCATAAGAGACTGCTCTGGAAGCTAGAACATGTAGGAGGATTGAAGGGTTGTTTGCTGAAGTGGATGGAAGACTTTTTGGGCAACAGAGAGATGAGAACAGTAATAAAAGATCAGAAGTCAGAATGGTGCAGTGTAATAAGTGGAGTTCCTCAAGGATCAGTATTGGCCCCAGTGATGTTCTTGGTCTATGTAAATGATATGACAGAGGGAGTGAACAGTTATGAGTTTATTCGCTGATGATGCTAAATTACTTAGAAAAGTAGAAAGTAAAGAGGACTGTGAGGATTTACAAAAGGATCTAGATAAGCTTTTCAGATGGAGTCAACTATGGGAAATGGAGTTTAATGCTAAAAAGTGTAAAGTGATGGAAATGGGCAGTAACAAAAAGAGACAGAGAGGAAAGTATTCGATGGGAAATGAACGAATAAACAAAACAAAGGTCGAAAAAGATATGGGAGTGTGGATTATGGATAATTTGTCACCAGAGAAGCATATAAACAAGATCACAGGAAATACATATCAGTTGCTGAAGAATATAAGAATGGCATTCAAATATCTGGATGAAGAGATGATTAAGAAATTGATAACATCTTTGATTCGACCAAGGTTGGAATATGCGGCAGTGATTTGGTCACCACATAAAAAGAAGGATATAAGGAAGATTGAGAGAATACAAAGAGCAGCCACAAAAATGGCTCCAAGCCTGTGAGATTTACCATATGAGGAAAGACTTTCAAGACTAAAACTTCCAACTCTTGAATAAGAAGAGAAAGGGGAGATTTTATAGCAGTGTATAGAGCATCAATGGGTCTGGAAAAAATTGATAGAGAAGATCTGTTTGTGTGGGACGATAGAAGTGCAAGAGGTCATGAATAGAAATTGAAAAGGACAACATGCAAGAGGGACAAAAAAAAATACAGCTTCCCGTATAGAAGCATAGAAGCCTGAAACAACCTTGATGCAAAAGTGATTAATGCAAGAAGTATTCAGGACTTCAAAGGCAAGCTGGATAATAGTAGATTTGGAGACGGGACAGTACCAGCATAGCTCTTTTCCTGTATGTTACAACTAGGTAAATACAACTAGGTAAACACACACACACACACACACACACACACACACACACACATACACATACACACACACACACACACACAACAACAACAACTATAGTGCTCTTCCTGTCTCTGCCTGACGATGGGGAAAGATAATAATTATGTGTAAATTATGTTTAGAAAATTATGTTTCCTTTTATTATATGCTATTTTTTATTATTATGAATAATATTAATTAATGTTTTAATAAAGCATATATATAAAAAAGAAATAAGGAAAAACTGGTTCACAAATAGTGGTGAATGATTGGAATGGACTCAGTAGACAGGTCATTAGTGCGGAGTCATTAGGGAGCTTTATAAGGGGGCTGGATAGGTTCACGGATGGGGATGAAAGGTGGATGTAGGTAGTGTTAGGTAACAGGAACTACCACGTGTAGGCCTCACGGCCTCTTGTAGCTTCCTTATTTTCTTATATTCTTGTGTTCTTATGAATACTGTATACAACATTATAAAAGCAATGTTTGTACAGCAGTTATACCCCAACTCAACAGCATATTTCTTTATCAGCTTTGAATGGTATAGTACAATGCTTCTTTCTACAATCGTCATCACTAGCTTTGATTAAATGCCTGTGAGATATATTCAGGTGATTAAATGCCTGTGGAAAGACTACTGTATACAGTAGTCTTTGGTCTGTGAAAACCACAATTTGTGTTAAGAGACAGCTTTGTATGTAACTCTGAAAGTTTATAATTTGAATGTATGAAAATAGGGGAGTGTCTGTGTTGGTTGTAGTGCTAGAGTTAGCATAGGAAGAAATTAAGAGCCACCAAGAAGGATTAAGCAGGACCATGTAATTCAGAGCAGAGCGGTGAATGACT
>JACEEZ010003196.1:0-20231 GCA_016584305.1 Chionoecetes opilio
ATTTCCCGGGGGGGAAAAATCAACCTTTCCCCCTTTCGTGGAAAAATTTCTTAAAAGCCCCCCCCAAAAAAAAAATCTCGAACATTTTTATTTCTTCATTTTTCCCTCTATGTTTGCCCCAAGATGGCCCCCACGCGTCTCATAATTTCAAACGAGCTTTCACTAAAAACCTTTTGCTAAAAAATTCCCCTTTGGGTTAAAAGGGCTAGTTCCCCCTTTTCCCCTTTAAACCCCGACAGTTATCCTGTTTTTAAAGATTTTGAAATGATGTTTTCTTGCCTTTTCAGGCCGAAACCTCGAAAGTTTTAGGGTCCTTACAAAGTCCCCCTATTTTTCTCAAAAACTGTGTTTTGTGCTTGCACCCTCCCTTTTAAAAACTTTAGTCTTTGTTATCTACTTCCACCTTTCCCTTCTTGCTGGAAATTTGCTGACTTTAACTGTTCTAAAAGGGTGCCCGTTCAATTTATTAACTCCGCCCTATTGTTTTAAATTTCCTGCTTTACTAAAGTTTGGAAAAAAGAAAATAAGAAAATTTTTAAAGACTATCTGCTCACAATCTTAAATCTATCGTCAGTACATTTCCGTAAATGGTGATTACAGGGATCTTCTAGCTTTCCAAACCGAATTTTTGGTCATCCCTTATATGGGTTTTGGTGAAATTTTTGCTGTTGCCCTTGAGATATCAAAAGTTTTTGATAGAGTCGGCACAAATCTTAATGTCTTTAATTTTATTTTTTTAAACTTTTTTTTATCTTATCCTATTCCCGCACCTTTCTTAGTTTCCTTTAAAAATGTTTTTTTACAGATCGGTACCCGGGTATTGTTTTCCCCAAGTCTTCAATATAAATTATAGGGTGCTCCTCAGGGTTTGCCTTCACCCTCTCTTTCTATTTTTCATTAAGATCTTTAAGTTTAATCAAGCCCTATCCACTCCTACGCTGATGTTCTAAACCCCGCTTTTTTTAACGTTGTAAAATAGACGTCCAAATCAAAAGGAAGAAGGGTTAGGAAGATGCCACCCAGCGCCCAACTTTGATCTTTCATAATTTTTGATTTGGGGAAAACAAACCTTTTTTGTTTAATGCCCAACAAACCCAATTTTCACCTATTACTCAACATAGTCTTTAAAAAAAAACTATACTCCTCCAATGACACTCAACTGTCTCTCTCTTTACAATGAACTTCTTTGGGCTATCCTTTTCTAAAAATATAAATTTAAATTCACTCTCACTCTTTTGAAACAGATTCTAAAAGTTAAATGTCCCCAGGCATCTGCGCCATTTTTTTTTTCCCTCCCATTTCTTTCTCTGTATAGAGGCCTTTTAAATAATAGGAAAAGACTATATAGGAAAAACAGAAACCAGGAGACAAATGTTTTTTAAAAGAGGTTTTCTCCTTAATACTATGCTAAATAACAAAAATCATGTAAAAGAACAGTGGCAAACGATACCATGCCTCTAAAGAGGATAGGAAGTTTCCCTAGGGAAATGGGGGAATATTAATGCTAACTAAAAAAATACCAGTAACACTAAAAATCCGGGGGGTGTTAATAATACTGTAAACCCGCGGGGAATATCAAAAAACCCCTTTCTTTTCAGTAGTGTTAGTCTGCTTTAAATGTGTTATTGTGCTGGGTTCGAAACATTACTGTTTGGGTTAAAGGGGAAAAACACGATTACCCCCACAAGGCCTCATACCCCTCCCCAACCCAATTCAACAGGGGCGGGGCACGAAATTTTTAAAATTTGTGGCCCGGGATTCAACAAATATAAACAAAAAAAACAAATTTTGCACAAAGCTTGGTCGGAAACGAACCAAAACGTCTTACCCCTTCGCTGTATGGGGGTTTTTAAAAAGGGAAAGACACGATCACCCTAATATCCCTCCGTCCCATCGGTCTTTCCCCTTTAACCCCCATAAGCGAGACGGGTAAGACTGGGGTTCCCCAAACCCCAGGTTTGATTCCGACCCGGTACGATACCAATTTGTTATTTTATTTTTATTTTTTGAAAAGGGCCTGCTGCGTAGTTAATGTCGCTGGGGCCCCGTTTAGTTGTGGTTATGTGAAAAATATTTATTTCAGTCATCTATCTTTTATATTTATATATGTATAATTAAAAATATGTTTAAAGTTTATTCCCGGTGCCATCCATTCACACATATGACTCACGTACACCCTGGTATGGGGACGCCCCTTTGTCACGGGCCCCCCCTAAAGGGGGCACCACCGAAAGACGACGTGTGTGTGTGGTGTGTGTGTGTGGTGTGTGTTATGTGGTGGTATAAAAAAACTTGCACAGTGATAAACCCGAGAAACTTTTGCGATAACGTTTCCACACAAAAACGTTATATCTGGGTACACGATTGAAAAAAAATTGAGAGCTATTTTTTAAATAACCTTTTTCTTTTTACATAAAACCCTGGGTTCTCCCCAAACCCGCTGTAGGCACCCACAAATTAAAACTCTCTCAAGAAGTTTTTACCTTTATCATTCCATAAACAATTTATGAAACAAGGGTAACATAAAGGGGGCAGCGGGGGGAAAAAAAAAACTTCCAGAGTACCGTGAAAAATAAACCCAAAAAAATCACGTGCACAAAATATTTTGGTAAAATGCGAAACTTTGTGGTACGCGAGGGGACTGAGTGAAGTTTTTGAGAAAAACCAAGGATTCAAAAGTCTGAGACGGTCAGGGCGGTTTGTTTATTTTGTCAGCAAAAAATATGGGCAGACGTCGCTCCCTCGCTCCTAACATCCCTCGCTCCACGCTCTCGCCACATTAAACTACCACACACATAACTAATTTATTGCTCCTGCAAAACTGAAAAATATAACATATATAAATACTTGGGCGTGAACAACTTCGAAACTACCAGTTTTTTAGAGGGGCACACCTTTGGACATCATTACCTTTTTTTACGGAGAGAGAAGGGGATAAAAATTCCCTTTTCATCGCTGCTATGGTGTTTTAATTATCTGTGATTAAATGAGCTCACTGAAGAAGAGGAGTGAGGGAATTTTAACAAAAAGTGGGCGAGCGTGGGGCGTATCACCCCCCCCCCAACCCGGGGGTTGTACATCTGTATAGAAGGCCCAAGCCAAATTTTAAAAGACTAAAAGGGAATCAACTTAAGTGAGATTCGGGGAAAAATAAAGCCCTAGCTCTGTTGTTAATGGACGGGGGTATTTTAAGGCTGCGTTGCTTTCGACGACAGGTAATGCCAGAACTTTTAGACTTACCTACAACTTATGTCAATTCGGAACTCCCCCGTCCAGCAACCAAAGTCGTCAAGAAAAAACCCTTTACCCTTGTCACTTTTGTGGATTATCCCGAGTTAAGGTCTCCTTTTGTTGAACTGCTAGGCGTACCGGATTTTATAGCCTTGCCCGGAGAATCTTTAGGTTCAATGAAAAAACAAACCCACCACATTAACAAAACCGGACCCCACCTTGTATTTCCAGCCTATCGATACCTCAGTAGCCTTAAAGAAAAAACAATTGTTCCTTTTTTTATCCCCTCTGCACGGTTTCCAAATGCTTTTTGACCTGAAAAAGTCAAAATTAAAACCCTTTATAAAAAAAATGTCAGGAACTTTTCCTCATAAGAAAAGTTCTATTTATACACGTTTTTCTAAAACGCCATTTTTCGGGCATTTTGAGTGTGTTTTCGCTTTTTTTTTCACCAAAAAAGGGGGCATAAGGGTTAAAGAAGTAATTAGAGCTGACTAAAAACCAAAATGTAAAAAATTTTAGGAAAATATTATATGGATTTTCGAAAAAATTTCAAAAAAATTTAAAATAAATATAATTTATTTCACTTAGTCACAAATTCACAATGGTTTTACTGAATCTAATGGTTGTTATTTTTTGTTGCAGATCTGTTAAAAAACCGCTAACAAACCCAGAGTATTTCACAAATACTTACTAGGCAGTAAGCAAGGAGCTCCGGGGACGCAAAAGTGACACCAAACCTCCACCTGCAGCCCAGAAAAAGCGTCCGCCGACCTGCTACAGCTGCTACGAAACCTTCCTTATCGCTACCCATCCCCAGCATCAGGGCTCCCAGTTCCCCCCAACAAAGCCTTCCATACTTCCTCCATCTCCAGATTTGCCGGAAAAATACAGGGAATCAAAGCTCAAGACCTCGCCAATAAAAACAGTGGAGGCTATCATCCCATTCTGGCAATGGCTAGGATAAAGACCAGGGGACCAAGTAAAATGCAGCGCAGCTTTTCATGACACTTCAAAAGACAGAGATCTAGAAAGGAATAAAGGTAGAAGGGACCCTGGGGGGAAAGGAGGCCTTTGCCGGGAATTAAATAGCTTTCGACATAAAAGCTTCAGATCCATCCGGGAAATAGAGAAAAACCGCTTGCTATCGGGGAAGAAGGAAAAGGACATCGGTTCTACCAGGCCAAAGACGAGAGAAAGGCCCACATTCGTCATGACAAGATATTTGAGCACGGTCCCCACCCAACGGAGGGCGCAAACTGCAGCAGAGAGGGGAAACAAGATAAAATTTGTCAAAAATTTCTACAATTTTTCAGCTGCCAAAAAGCAAAGGGGACTGCTGCGAGTGTCTACCTGGGCTGCCCCAACCCCGACAGTGAAGGGAATCAAGGACATGGTTTAAAACCAACAACCTCGCCCTGGATGATACATCCCCAAGACACTGGATTTCACATTTCCCAGGGGGGTCAGGGAGTGTTTTGAATCTGCAGTACCGCGATCGTCGGGGTTTGTTGCAAAAAATCACCCTTAGTCTCTGTACATTGAAGGGGGTGGAGCGACCTGGACAATTTTGTCATCTAAAACATCAACCGGAGGGAAAACAGGATGCTGACGGTACCACATCACCCCGGAGTAATGGCAGATTTAGCGAGGACCCCCCCAAGATGCGCTCTCCAGGGGAGGGAAGATGCTGAGAGATGCCCCTGGGAAGTGATCCTGGGGCCCACGTCAGAGACTCTGCGTGCTTGTCTCAGGACCACCTGCATACCTGAAGGAAAGCTACGGGATCCCAGTGATAGACAGCTCAACAGGAAGGGCTCGGGCAGAGGCATCCATGGTTTTGCTGGGGGCATGGGGGTTTACGGAGGACACGCCCTTGTTTTGACACAACGGCCAGAAAACGGGGGGTCCCGGGGGCTCCCAAGTTTCGGGAGAAAACGCTTGACGGGAAAGGTGTTCTACCTGGCCTGCAACACCCATTCTAGAAGTGCTGGTTGGTGCTTTGGGAGAATCTTTTTGGCAAGGTCGGGCCCCAAGAATCCTTGGTTAAGCACTTCAAGGACGTTTTTTGGGCAGATCTTACCACAGACAACCCTACAACCCCCGTCCATCGACAAAAAAGGTTGAATAAAAAAAAGAAAAAGTGCAAGGAAATATACAGGAAATCCTGAGGTCGGAGAAGCCTCCCAGAGTGACTACCGTGAATGGCTGGCTTTCATGTGTCCCTTTGGGACCGCCTCCCCCCGGGGAAACCACTGGGGTCGTCCTGAGGCCATTCATCAGGCCCCGGTGGATGGCAGAAACCTGTATTCTATGAGAGTTCAGTTTGTGAGAGTGGAGTACGATGAAAAACTGTTGTGAAGCTGGGAAAGCCTCAAAACCCCTTCCTAGGGTTCTATACACCCATGTGGAGTCATCTAACTTTCTGCAGAGCTGCTGCAAAGTCTGCGTTCATGAAGGACATGATGAAGTTTAAGGAAAGTCAAGATTCTCAGGCAGTGCTACAAAAACTTGAAAAAACCCCAAAATGGTACCTACACAGGAGGTTGGCCGTTCGCTCTCTTCGGAGCAGACTCAGGACAAAACAAAGCAGACATTGCTGCCAAAGGGCCCCCATGAGAAGCCAATAGCTTCGACGAGGAAAAACTATGTTCCCTCGGTTACAGCCAAGACGACTCTGGCTGTCTAGTTGGTCCAGAGAGCATCTCTGTTGACACCCTTTGGGATTGAGTATAGCTTCTGCAACCCGTGGCACATGGGCCAAGGAGTGATGATACAGCAAGGCCCTGGGAAAAGTCAGAAAAGAAAAATATGAATGCATGCTGAGCGGGGGGTCAAGATGATCTGATTTCGCAAACATATTTCCACAGGGTTTCAGCAAAAACAGTACCTTCTTTAAAAATGGGAATACAACCCTGAGCGTTTTATAGCTTCAAAAAGCAAACTCTAAAAAAAAGACTGTGAAGGTCCCCTTTGACATGACAATGATTTTCGCCCCTTGAAAAAGTTTTTAGAGTCTTGTCACACTTTTTTTTTGTCAAGATTGTAAATTATGAAAATTTATATAAATTTTTAGAAAAAATTTTCTTTTTTTTGGTATATGTGTCTTTTTTTCTTGAAAGTTTTTTGGAAATTTTTTTTTCAGAAATAAAAATTTAAAATGCTTCAATTTTTACCCCAAATTTTTTGTTCTTCCCCAAATTTTAACAAAAGTCTCAGTGAAAAAAAGTTGGCGGAAGGAAAATTTTGGCGCTTTTCTACTGTCGCGGGCTTAAAATTTGAGGTCCAATGAGCAAAAGGTTCCTGCATTTTTTGCTCAAATGGTTTGATTTTTGGCTTTTCCAGGTCAAAAAACATGGGAAACCCCCCAGGGGGGTTTTAAAATAGGAAAAAAAAGTTTTTGAAGGGTCTAATCCTCACAGTCCAGGGAAGTTTTTGTGAGCAAATTAAAAACTGGGAGCAGGGGGTTTTTCCCAAAATTCCCTTCACCGTTGGAACCGCCTCTCCTCCCGTTTCTAAAAAGGGCGAAAAAGGGTTTTGACGTAATTATTTTTAGCGAGTAAATGAAGCCGGGGTGATAGATGTGTAAACTGCTGGTTTGATTGCTGGCGCTTCCCCTTTCTGGTATAGGGTTTCATTATTGGCGACCCGGGGGTTAATACACTCTGTTAAGATGCCCTTCACAGCCCGGGCCCCAGTCAGGCCCAAAGGGCCCCAAACTGTATTTTACCCCAAATAAAAATGAGCGGGCCCCTGGGTTATTCCTCCCCTGTCTCTCGGGACTTTTAATACTCGGGGGGATCTTACACTGGCGACAAAGGATTTTAAGAACCCAGTGTCGGATGCCGCATTTCGGGCCCCACCTTAGTGGTTTGACAAGAGAAAAAAAGGGGTTTTGGGGAAAATATTTGCGAGAGGTGGAACGTATTTTCGGGCCCAAAACAAGTTTTGAAGAGGCAAAGTCAAGAGGGCCGTGTTCCTCTCATTGTGCGGGAAGTACTTTACAGCACCCTACGATCGTTTTACCCCTGGGGCAACCCCAAAGGGAAAATTGTTTCTTCAGAGTTATAGAAAAGCTTAAAACCCACTACGATCCGAAGTTTTTCTAGTATTGGGGCCCGGGTTTTCGATTAAAACTTTTTGCAGGAAATCGGAAAAGTATCTGTAAAGAGATTATTTTTGCCAGGTTTTTCGGATGTTTTTGAAAATTTTTCAATATGGACAGATGTTAAAATGAAAAATTCGTGCCCGGCCCTGGTGTGGGGGTAGGGGACAGTGAAGCCATTAAAAGCAGGTTGCTGGCGAAACTAAATTAACGTTTGAAAGGAAAGTGGACATTGCAGGGGCCGGGGAGCCTGTGGAATGTAATACGCTTTAAATTTGAAACATAAAATTTAAAAACCGCGCAAACGCCGAAGTGGGGGTCAATGGTCACTGGGGGGGGCAGAAAGTGAAGCTGCCGGGGCAGAAATAAAGTGTACTTTTGGTAAAAGGGGACTGAAGCCTTCTAAGTTTTTTTTTATGCTTAAGTAAAAGGGCCCATCCAATTCCAACTGCCCTTTTAAAAAACCGGAATTTTTAAACAAATGTCACAGGGGTGGGTCACACTAGAGCAGCCGCTATGGCGGGTACGGGGGGCCCTGGTGGAAGACTCGGGGGCCATCTGTGGCAGGGCGATGCCGGGGAAAGCAAAGGCTAGTGGTGAAGGAGTTTCAGAATGGTGAAACAGTTTGTTTAATTTCCCCTCGGGCCCCCGGGATGATAGTAGTTTCAAGTTTCACCCCCCCCCTACTACTGGAGTGAAGCTTCCCGGACGGAAAAAACTCAAAGGGAGGTTGACACGGGGCCTTGGGTTTTTTCTGTTAGGGCGAAGCTTTGTTCCGTGAGCTATGTGGCCAGCACTTCCCGGGTTCAACCGGGGGTTTCGTGTATTTGAAACCCTATACGGAAAAATAATTAAAGGTTGGATAGCAGATGGGAAAATTTCCCCTTTTTGGGGATAGTGTCTCTAGAAAATTACCCCCTATAAATAGTGAAAGGTCGAGGAAAAGGGCCCTTAATTGGTCGTTTGGCAAAACCCAAAGGTTACAAAAATTGAACCAACAGGGCATGGTGAAACGTAAAAATTTCTAAAAAAAAGGAGTAGACAGGGAAATTAAAAAGGGAAGGGGTTTTTTAATGAAAAATTTGGGACGGTTTACGGGCGGGAAGGCTCATCTTTCTTTGATAAAGGGGCAAGGTCAAATTTTCTTAAAAGAACGCCCCGGGGCCGCTCTCCCCTCCCAAAAAGGGGGAAAAGGAAAACTCATTCGGCGGAAAAACGGGGGTTGTTAAAAGCTTTTAAAATTTAGTAAAGGGAAAACCCCCCCGGGGTCGTGGGGCCCTAAGCCCCAGGAAAACGTACGGCTTGGGGGGTTTTTTTAACTACAGGAATAAAGTTAAACCCTTGGAACATTACCCTTTCCCCAAGTAGAAAAATTATTTTCGGCGCTTCGGGGATGCTGCATCTTTAGTAAGTTAGACATGAGCCATGTTTTGCAATAAAATTTGGGAGTTGACGAAGAACTCGAAATATGAGTATTTTAACCCCACCTAGGGGGCTAAAGCTGTAAAACAAGGCTCCCCTTTGGGGATCCTTCAGCGGGTTGCAATATTCAAAAAAATTTGTAAAACTCTATTTGCGGGACTTCCTTTTTGTGCCCGTGTTCTTGGATGCGTGGTAGGGGGGGGCCCAAAAGGAAAAAAAAGAAACACGATCCCTGTTGGATAAAGGGTTCTCTGTCGGATGTGTCAGGCGGTTTTACGTTGAACAGAAAAAATCCCCAAACTTGGGACTGTTTAAAGTAACTTATCTGGCCCACAACTTTTTGTAAAAGCCAACAAAAGAGAAGATTGAACTTTTTGGAAGCTCCCCCACCGGAAGACAGGAAGCCCCTAAAGGGCCTGGTTTTGGTCTTCTGAATTACTCCCGTAATTTTCCTGAAAAATCCCTGCTACAGGTTTTTTTCCCCCTTTGTACCCCCCTTCTAGTGAGGGCCCCAACCTTGGGTGTGGGGTAAGGAGCAAGGGGATGCTTTTAAAAGCAAAGGAGCTTATACTTTTTACCTCCCTGTCGGGCCCATTTTGATGTCCCCTTTGGGACACTGTGCTCGATGTGATCCCAAACCCCTATGGTATTGGATGTGTTTTTTGTCCCCAAATTTACAAGACAGGTGAGGGGTGTCCCGTTTTCATTTTAAAATCAAAAAAAATCTCTCAACAAGACTGGGGGACGACGTTATGCCCCGACGGGGGGAAGGGGTTTAGTGTTGTTGGGAGGGGTTACGAAAAATTTTAATTTCCCACTTGTATGGCCCGGCCCAAATTTTAAATTAAAAAAAAGATTTACAACCTTTGCTTGGGGGTGTTTGGGGAAAAATAAAATTATTCCACATGTGGCGTCTCCCAAATGTGCTTTGTTGGGCTTTAATGTTATCTCTTACAATACAAACCTTTTATTTTCCGCCAGGTTACACCCGTCACTGAATTTGTTTAAACCCCTTGCACCCCCTCCCACTACTTTGCCGATACCGGGTGAAATGCTACCTTTTGATGGAACTAAAGGATTTAGGATCGATTTTTTCAAAGCCAGATTCCCAGAGTGGGCGAATAGTGATCCTGTGCTGTCATAGGTTTTGCTGTTCGTTTTCGTGATGGTTGGCCTCGGGGGCCCCTCCAGGTACCCTTCTGACATTGTTTTCCCTTTCAATAACAGGGAAAAGTGAGTTGAGTTTACAAAATTGGGGGCATATTTGGGGCAGCCCGAATAGTAATTCCCCCCTCAAGGCCGGGGTGCCCCTGGGGACAGAGTTTAAAGGGAAAGACATTTCGGAAATTTAAAAATGAAAAAGTAGAAGCTTTTTTTTGTATTATATTTGGGAGTATTTTTGGTGGCCGGACTAGTTTTGTGTGGGAAAAGGGGGACAAAAAAGGTGTAAGTTTGTCAGGAGCAGAGGGCCCAAGGATCCCCCTTTTGTGAAACTTTCGCCCCCCGGGGGTTCCAAAAGGGGGTCCGTGGATTCCCCCCTGCATTTAAAACAAAATGTGGGCCCCGGGGGGGGGGTCAGATGTGGTTCTTATTGTGATTTACACAGTAATGGCTGGAGGTGCACCCAAAAATTTATCATCGTCTGCAAAAGTAAAAATAGAGAAATGTAAAAATCTTTTTATTTTTCCCAGGTTTGGCCTTCCCCTTCCCCCTTTTCCCCCCCCTTTTTTCCAAATTCCCCTTTTCCCCCTTGGTTTTCCCTTTTTGAAAGCAATTGTTTCCCCCCCTAAGACATCAAATTAACCAGGGTTTTTAAAAAGCCAAATGGGCCTGGGAAAAAATTTCTTAATTTTTCTTTTTCGTCCTGGACAAATTTTTTTTAGGGAGAAAAAGTTACCCCCCAAACCCCTTAAGCCAAAGGGGAAAGGAAAAAGCAAAAGGTAGCGCCATGGGGGAAAAAAGTTTTTAAATTTCCTTCAATTTTTAAAAATTCCCCCCCCCAAAAGGGGAAGGGGCAGCCCCCAATTAAATTTCCCCCCCCATAAACCCCCCTTTTATCAAACCAAGGAAAAAAATTTAAAAGGGGACGGCCTACCAATTTAAAAGGGACCATACCTTTGGCTATTTTCCCGGGGACCTACCTTTTCCCCCAAACCAGGGGAAAAAAAAAGAAGTTTTGGGGAACGTAATTGCCCCCAATTCCCCCCCCCAAACCTTTCCCCGGGTATTGGGGTTTTTTTTTCAAAACCACCGGGGGAAAAAAGGGTCCTTTTTAAAAAAGGGACGCCCACTTTCCCCTGGTTGTGCGGGGAAATGGGAAGGTTTGGGGCACTGGCCACCGGAAGGATCAAAACCCCCTTTAAGTTTTTTTTTTTCCCAACCGGGCGGTCCCGGGGAAAAAATAACCCCCCTTCCAAAAAGATGGGGGAAAAGGGGGTTTGCCCTGCCCTTCCAAAAGTCATTTACTACTGTGGGGTTTTATGTTCTGCCCCCCCAAGGGAAAAACCAAAAAAGGAGGGATCCGGGAAATTGGGTGCCTGGGGGGAAAAAACGGCCGCCCACCCGGTTGGGGCCCCGGGTCTTGAGATGGAAGTAGAAGGAAATTTAAAGGGCTTTTTAAATAAGAAAAAACCAAGGGGCCCCTTAAACTTGGGACTAAGGGGGGTTAAATTTGGCCAAAGCGCCCCCCCCAGGGGCAAACCCCTTAAAACGGAACCCATCCCAATCGGTTTTTAAAAAAGGTAAATCGTTCCCCGAAAAAAAAAAACACCACGTCCGGCAAAGCCTTTTAAACCTGCCGATCCCGGTTTCCCCAAACCGGGGGCCCCGGAAGCTTCCAAAACCACCCCCAAAATTTAATCAATCCCCCATTTGGGAAAGGGGGGGCCCCGACAACTTGGTGGGGAAGGGAAAGGGGTTTTTTGGAAAAAGGCCCCCGAAAAAAAGGCCCGTTGGGAACCCCCCAAGCCTTTTGGGGCCCCGGGCCCCCGAAAATCCCCCCTGTGGGCCCCATTCCCCCTTCTATGTATGATGGAGGTAAAAAAATTTCGTAATTTTTTGTTTTTCGCATGCCTGCGCAAAGTCTTCCTACGGGTGAGGGGGTTTTGTGTCTGCCCTCCCAAGGACCACGGAGGAGCAAAAGGGATCCCTGGGTAGAAACGGCCCGCGACGGTGCTCGTGCTCTGGGGCGGGAAGATGGAGGAATTTTAAAAGAACTCGACACAAAAAAAGCAAGACCGACTCAAACTCCCGCACTATTAGGATTGGGACCCTCTCGGCCGGACCAACGCCAGCTCAGGCGGACAATCTTCAATATCAGAGCCCATCTCCAATCAAGAGTCGCGGAAGAAAAGGGAATCTGTGCCCTGAAACCCCAAAATCCTAAAACCCCTCTGACCGTTACTGTCCCCGCAAAAGCTGTATCGTCTGCTGCTCAACGGTGAACAATAAAACAACCTGAGGGTCATCCGGCATTTTTGTGCCTGCACAAGAACACCCCTTTCCGACCCTTTGGGGACGCTCGTCTAGGTTTTTGAAACCTGCGATATGGATAAAATTATTATGGGTTTTTGAAGTAAAAAACCCTTTTTTTTTTGGGCCCCCTTAAGCTAGTGCACTAAGTAAAGGGATGGAAAGTCGCCCCCCCAGGGAAACCCTGGTATACGGAAACCCTACCCACATCGGGTTTGCAAAACCAGGCTACACTCAATCGAAAAAAAAAGAAACACACGTCGGCAACGCCCTGCCAATCCTGCCGGGGTCGGGGGTCCGCCACCCGGGCCCGGAGTATCAAAACCTTTCCAATAACTCCCGGGGAGGGGGGCTGAAAACTTGGGGGGGAAAGGAAAGGGGGGGAGCCGAGGCCCGTCCTAGCTCTTCAGGACCCAAAAATAGGCTTTTCTACTTCAAAGCCGTCTTTTTGGGTCCCCTTAAGTTGCACAAAGCTACCTCCATTTGGAGAGGGGGCAAGAACCCCCGCCCCCCCGTGGGGGGGAAAAAGAGAAACTGCACAAGAACAAAACGTACCCTAGTATCCCCCGAATAAAAGGGAGACGTAAATGGAGTCCCGCTCCACCCCCCCCACCCCCCTCCGGACGGAGGGGTCCCGGGCAACACAGGGGAAGCCCACGACGGAGTGGGACAGGAAACGAGCCACAAGCCAGGCCTACTCCACTGCCCCCTTTTCCCCCGTACCTCTCCAGGAATGGGTGCGGAGGAAGGCCGAACGCAGCAACACCCCGGAACGTCATGGGCGCGGGGGGCGTGCCCCGGGCCGCCGACTCGATGACGCCCCGGAGCCGGGGGAAATTTCCCCCTGGGGGTGGGGGGACGACCGTAAGGATCGCGGAACGGAACGAGGCCACCCCAGGGCTGGGAAGCATCCAGGTAACACCGGAGCGCCGAAACCGGGCACAAGGGGGTGCGGCGTCCCCACAACCAACCCGGGAACGACGCCCGGGTTTTGGAGAGGGGTGGTCCTGCCGCTCGTTTTACCCAGCACTTGGGCGAGAGGGGAGGGAGACAGCGGACCCGCCCCGCGGAAAGGTCGTCCCTGGGGGGAAAGGGGTCAGCCCCTATTAGAACCCCCAAAACCCCCCGTACCGGGGCCCCCGGGAAACAAGGCCTCTAAAGAGGCGAGGTCCGGCGCGTGGGACCTAAACTGGTCGCCCTGCGGGAAACCCGGGAGAACCCTTTCCCAGGGACCAAAGGGGCCAGGACGACGGGGGGGGGGGTTTTTGGGGGGAAAAAAACCCCTCTTCAACGGGGTCCAGAACGCACCAAACCCAACCGTTTGAGGGGGTCACCCAGGGCCGCCGGTGGTGGAGGGTCGGAGGCCCCCCACGGTCGTGGGCCAGGAAGGAGAGGAAATCCAGGACAACCCGTTTCAGGACGTCGCGGAGGCCCTTGGTTTGGGGAACGCTAAAAGGGCCTTCCAGTAAACTGATATGTCTCGTAGAGGACGGGCAAAGTGCCCCCCAAAACATGCCCTCCGCTACCGCGTCCGAGACCGTCCAGGAGGAGGTACGGAAAACCCCCAGGCGTGTGCTTCAGGGGGAAAAGAAGCCTGGCCGGGAGCTCCTCCAACAAAGCGAGGGCCCCTAAGGAACGGGGGAGGAACCCCAGCCTTCATTCGGAAAACCACGGTTGCGCCGGCCAAAGAGGAGCCACCATGGTCCCCTTTCCCCTGTGGGGAACGCATTTTGTTGCATCCTTCTGAGACGTTTGCGGGGAGGCGGAAACGGGTAAACATGGCGCCACCTGTTCCAGTCTTCCGTGAGGGCGCCCGGCCTCCCACAGCTGTCCCCCCCCCTCGTCAAAAAGGCCTGTAGTTGGCAGAGCGGGGGGGACGCGAAAGGTCCACCTCCGGAGTGCCCCCCCCGACAGAGACCCGAAAAGCGCTCCGGGAAGCTGCCACCCCCTCGACGAGCCCCGGAAGCGAGGGACAGGGCGTGGCCCAAAATTTCCCCACTCCCGACAGGAACCTGGCAGAAGAAAAGGTGGAAACGGGCCGCCACCCGAAGTCTGCCCCGAAAGGGACAACAAAGGGGGGTTTTGGATTCCCTTGGGGCGAGACATGGACCGCGACCAGTTGTCCTCTCGAAGCGGGGGGCCCGCCCCCTTCTGGGATGGGGTTCGATCGGAGGAAAGAAGAGGAACCAGCAGCTCCTTGACTTGATGTGGAGCCCTGCGCTCCACCCGGACCACCCCCGAAACCCTGGGGGCCGTCGGGGGATTGGTAGCCCCATCCGACGTCCGACGCATCCGACTCACGAGACCGTAGGGGGCGGAGGCACCACCCGACCCGGGGAAAAACCCGCCCCCACCAACCACTTGTCCAGTAGTGTGAGGGCAGGGGGGGACGGGCCGGAGAAAAGTCGGGGGTCGCACGGAAAGGGCGGGGCCACCACCCGGACAAGGCGAGGGGAAAACGAAGGGGGCCTAGGGGGGTGACCCTGCGGCGAATTTGGCGAGCCGAGGGGGCCCCCCCCAATGCCTCCTTGACAAAAAACGGGAAAAAAAACCGACCCCGGGAAGAGGCTTGTGAAGCTTGGCCGCTTTTACCTCTGATGCGACCGCAGCCAAAGGGGAGCCCCATTGCATGCCCACCAAGTATACGGGGAGAGGGGGTAAGGACGGTTTTCCCCTTTTTGACTGGGACCCCATCTCCCCCCCCCCGAAAAAGCTCGGTCCAGCATGCGAACCGCTACCTCCGAGACGGGCGGACACCACCCAATCGTCCAAATACATGGGGGCAATTCCCCCGCAGACACCACCGCTGAGCCACCACCTTGGTGGTCGCGTAAAAAACACTCGGAGCGATGGAGGGGCCGAGGGTAGTCTGGTGAACGCCACGTGTCCGATCCCCCCGGGGGAAGGGGCGGAAGCGCCGGGAACCCGGGGATAATGGGAAATCCAGTAGGCGCCCTTGGAGATCGAGGGACCCATCCGCCCCTTGCCTCGGGCCAAGGCGGACCGGGGCCCAAAGGTCAGCATACGGAACCCGGGGTGGTTGCGCCAAATCATTTAGCGGCTGAGCCCAAGATAAGCCCCCCCTTCGAAGAGTCCTTTTTTGGGTACTTTAAAATGGGGGGAAAGAAAGACCTTTCCCGCGCCTTCTCCACTACCCCGGAGGAGTGCATGCCCCGCACGTGGCGGCGAGCACTGGGGAGACCGGCGTCCAAGAAGGAGGTCGCCGAAGGGCGGTAGGGCAACCCAAAGGCCAAAAGACCGTTTCGGACCACCCTGGCGGCCCAACCTTTTGCGGCCAGCTCCCCAAAACCCGGGACAGGAGGCCCTGGGGGGGAGGCTCAAAGCGGAGCGACCCTTGGAGGAAGGTTTTGGACAGTACGGGCCCCGAGCAAAAGGGCCCCCGCCCCGAGCCCCGAACCCGGAAGGACCACCCCGACTGGGAAACGGGATCCGGGGGGCCCATCCCAGGGGGGTGAGCACTCCGGGGACTGCCCCCCCGACGAAAAAACCCCGACGAACACTGCTGGCCCCCCCCCCGGAAACCCCGACCGAGCGGTCTGGGGGCCGGGTAAAAAACCCAGGGAGGGGGGGGGGATTGGGCGAGACACTGCTGCAAGGAGGGCTCCGAAAAACCCTCCGAATCAAGGGACAAATCCGGAGAATCTGCTGTCGATCAGTCCGGCAGGCCCCCAAAACCTCGCGCCAGACCAAGCGGGCAGTGATGGGCCCCGTCAAGGCAGGGCGGACCGCGGGAGGAGGGAGGCGCCCAACGCATCACAGGCGGTCGACAAAGCCCGACAGCTCCCCCGGGGGGGGGGAGAGGGGAAGGTGATCCACGGCGGGGGGAGAGCGTCCCCCACTATGAAAAAAAAGGCAACAGAGAGGTCAACTGGGAGGCGTGTTGCCCCCCCCGAAATCCCGGCGAAAAAGTCCTCCTTTACCGGTTGCGCCCGCCCGGGGGGTCCTTGCAGAAAACCAGGACCCCGGAGGAAAACAGCCATCACCGGGGAAGCCCCCAGAGCCGGGAGAACCGGGATTGGGGCCCCGGACGGGAAGGACCCCCTTCACACTGGTGATACCCGCTTTTACCTTTTGGGAGGGGCCAGGCCGGGCCTTCATCCAGGGCAAAAACCGTTTCTGGCCCCCGAGAGAAAGCCACCTGGCTCCGGCTTTCCTCCACACACGGGAAGCCATCCCACCAAACAGGGTCAGCAGTAAGGAGGCCAGAGCATCCAAAACGGGGCCCTGAAGAAACCCCCAGGCTGCTTCGAGGGGGGCGTCCCGGCGAGAGAAAGGAAACCGGGGGTAGAGGTAGGACTCCCGTCCCCCTCCTCCCGGAGCGACGCACCTCCAAGTCCGGACTGGGCCCCCGAGCCGTCCTCCCAAAGACCCATGGGAACAAGCCCCCCGTCAAAACCCCCAAAGCAATCGAGGCGGCATCGGTGCCCAGGTAAACAGGGCGGAGGAAGAAGGGGGGATCCCAAGGGACCCCGCAGCGGGACGAGGGAAGTGCACCCAAAGGCCCTCAAAGAAAGGCGGAGGAAGGGCCCCGGGGGACAGGAAACCGTGGGGGGGAAGTCCCGAAACCTCGTTCTTGGGCACGGGTAGGGCACATCCCTTTTCCCCCTCGGAGCACACCGGTAGTCATCCTCGACTACCACGACTCAAAGGAGGCACCGTTGAGGGGAAGCAGGCGATGGGGACCTCGACCCTCGGCGTCCGGAACGGGCCCGAATTAAATGGCCTCCATTTTTGCCATGAAGGAGTCACTGAATCACCAAGCCGACAAACCCCCCCGGCACAGACCCCCCGGCAAGCCACGGACCCACCCGGCAAGTCCCGACCTGGGGGTCGCGGTCATTGTGGGATTTAGGAGACCCCCAGATCCTGCTCCCCGTCAGCACGTCGCGCCGAGCTCATGGAAGCGAGGCGGGGGGTTTGGGAGGTGCGAAAAACAGGAGGAGATGGACACTTGGGGAGCCCCCCGAGAACCCGGACCGGGGCCGCCCCGGACAGACCCAATGGCTGGTTGGGGGAACTTTAAACCTTGACCCCCACTCCTTGAGGGCAGCATAGGCCCCGCCGGTAAAACAGGGCACACCCCCCCCCCGGGGGGAGACCGCAGCCATCCACACATACCCGGGGAAATCGGGGGGACAAAAAGGCCCCAGAAGGGACGGGGCGTGCGAGGGCAAGCTTGTGCCTCGGGGCCTAAAAGACACCGGGGCACCCTGGGGCCTTACAATTGACCCTGGAAAAAAAGGGGAAAAAATTGGAGGGAAAGGGGCTAGACGCAAAACGAAAAGCCCCCAAACCCCCCCCTGCATCGCCACACGCCTGCCCGACCCCCAGGAAATGGGTGGCGGGGGAGGGGGGGGGTCGACATGGCACCCGGGACCGCTCAACTCCCCTACCCGGCCCATGGGGGGGTCCCGGGGGGGGGGTGCGGGGGGGGTTTTGGGGACCCCAAAAGCGACGTACCATCCCCCCATTCGCGCACACTGGGAGGCCAGGGGGCTACCAAACAAACCCCTCCGGCCCTGGGAGGGCCCGGGCGGGTTGGGGCGTGGTGGGTGAACGACGTAACCCTCCCCGGTCTCAGTCCTATGGCAGACCAGGAACCCCCAAACCCCCCCACCAGCCCTTTGGGGGGGTCCGGGCGGGGGTGGGGCGTTTCTGGGGAAAACGTAACCATCCGCCCATCTCAGCTCACATGTGGCAGACCAGGACCCCAAAACCCCCCACCAGCCTTTGGGGGGGGTCCGGGTGGGGGTGGGGGTGGCTGGGGAACGACGTACCCTTTTTCCCATCCGCTCACCGTGGCAGAACCCGGAAACCCCCAACCCCCGCACCGCCCTTGGAGGGTCCCGCGGGGGTGGGGCGTGGCGGGTGAATGACAAACCTACAGGGGGTCAGGGCCCCACCCTGGCCCCTGGGGGGGGAAATAAGGCCCGGGGAGAAGGGTGAAAGCCCCCCCCTGGGGCGTAGCGTAAAAACCAAGACACAGACACCAGCCGAATAAAATTTTGAAGACCAGTGGGCCCAAACCAGGGAGAAGAAAAAACCCACACCTGCCCCCGAACCCTACAGAAGGTTACGAAGCAGAATGGGTAAAAACTTCCACACACCCCGTAAACACGAAAAAAAAAGAGGTGCTCCCCTATGGCCTGAAGGAGCAAAACGGTTTTTAGGAGACTCAGCAGGTGTTGACCGATGAAGGCAAAAAAAAGAATATAGCTTCCCGGGGGGCTGGCGGGCCTCCCGGCCCCGGCAGGATTGGCACGGCGTTTCCCGCGTGTGTTTCTTTTTCTTTAATCTGAGGTAGCCTGGGTTTTTTTCAAACCAGTGTGGGTAGGGCTGCCTGTATACCCCGGGTTTGCCCTGGGGGGCGATCTTTCCTATCCTTATAGCTTAGTGCACTACTCTAAGGGGGGCCTAAAAAAGGATATAATGTAATAAGGTGTAGGGATGTGTAAAATGCTGGTTTTAGTTGTTGGCGCTTCACGTTTTCTGGTTTTGGTTTCATTTTGGGGCCGCGGGGTTTAAAAAACATGTTTTGTGTGTATTAAACCCCCCGGTTAATTGTTTTTACCTCTCACGGATCGGCACCCGTCGGACCAGGCCGCCACTGTCAAAAATACAAATGAAGCTGGCCCCGGGTTTTTCCTACCCTGTCTCTCTGGACTCTCTACTCTGGGGATATTACATCTGGGGGTAATCATTTTCCTGTCCCAAAAAACCTTTTCATGTCATTTGGGCAGGGTAACACATTTTCATAGCTTTGATTTGGTGGGTGGTCTGGCAAGTGCCCATGGGACTTGCGTCAAAGGATATTACGCCTCACAAATCCCCGGGAACAACGAAGGGTCAGAATGTTATTTTGGGTTTTGGGGGTACCCCCCTTATTTTCCCGGAACTAATTTTATTTTCCGATCATAGGTAAAAAGGTTATGCTTCCTTGTGACTTATAATTTGTAGCAAAGACTCGGAATCCATTTTTCTGCTTAGGAAAGCAGTACCCTAAGTTGGGAAGCTGGGTTTTAAGGTTAAACTTACAAATGTAAATTCCTGAAGTCCAAATATCATTTTTGGCCTATGGTAATGGTGATAGAATTCATACAATGTCAAATAAAATAAATCATTTTAAAAATTCCACGACCTCAGAATAAGACAATGCCCCGATCTTCCATGGGTTTTTTATGGTTCCTATATATCTTTTATTTAACCAGCTTTCACGATTGCATCGCCCTTGAAAATTTGTAAAAAACGTCATTTCATTGGAATGTTGTCCTTGAAAAAAGTTTCTAGGGTTTTTAAAATCGCCCTAACCCAAAGCATTTTCTTGGCATTCCTGAAGTATAGGTTCCTTTTTTTCTTTTCACGGAGCCTCTGAAATTTGGGGCTAGGGGCTGTATTAATTCAACGACGCCGCGGAAAAAAAACGCGCTATTGCGTTCGCGGGTAGAACTTTTTTTCTTGCAGAAAAATTTTCTCATCATGCGACCTCGTATTGCGGGTTTTAACATTTAGGATATTTCCTATGTTATAATTAACCGTATATACTGTCCGCAGCTTTTTTTTACTGTCACGAGCTTTTTAAAGGAAGAAACCTCTCAGGAGGGCTCGCGATTTGGTTTTTTAAAAATAGAAGAATTTAATCCAAATTTAAAAACTTGCAGGGGCCCAGCCATGTGGTGGCTGATGTGCTTTTGGGAAAGTACTTTGGAATGGTGACGAAAAAACCCTGTAGTTCAAAAAATTTTTACTAATGAAACTAGCCTGTGCTCAGCTAAAAGGTATGGAGTAAAGTTTAAATAAATTCCGGAAACGAGTGATCAGTCAAATTTACCTCAGATGCCGATTCCTTTTCACAATTTTTCTTGTCACTAGATAAGGACCTTTGTGATTTTGCCAAAAAAGAAGCCCGGTGTCGCGTGGGCAATGCTGTTGACGATAACAGTCCAAGGGGTGTTGATCAACACACTAAAAAAAAGAAAACGGG
>JACEEZ010003197.1:0-27500 GCA_016584305.1 Chionoecetes opilio
AAATTTCCCCTTTTAATTTATTCCCTGAAATGAAGGGAAAAAAAAAGTTTTTGTCTCTTTTTTTGGAAAGAATTTTTCCAGACAAAAAACATAAAAGTTTTAAATCCAACATCAGAAAACTCTCCATCCCACACCGGAAAACTCAAATCTGATATAAAAAAAAAACTTTAAAAATTGATAGGGGAAGCTCCCCCCGTGTAAAGAAGGAAAGCTTGGTGAGCATACACCCTCCTCTCTGAACCTTTTTGATACATTATCCTTACTTAGGTAATAGCCCGCTAAAATATTATAATTATACGGAAGATAATAGGGGGAATATAAGAGAAGAGTGTTGTGTGTGTCCCTAAAAAACCATGTAGCGGGCCCTTGCGTCAAGGCCAGAGTCAGCCGTGAAGGGTGGAAGTGAGACTCCCTTAATAATATTAAAAGGAGGGCGGCCCCCTTTCTTTTAGTGAAAACAAAAACTCGGTCCCCATATTTGGAAATAAATAAAAATTTTAAACCCAAGGAAAGGGGGGGGGGGGGGGGGGGAAGGAGCAACGGGGTTTACTCTTACCGGGAAGAGTGTGAGTGAGACTCCCGCCTCTCGGGTTACCAAGACCGGGGGAGAAAAGGGGAGTTTGAATCCCCTTTAACGGCCTCTATGAAGAGCTTTAACCCCGAAAAAACTAATTAAATAATGAAACTGTGTACTAAGAAAGGGTCCCTATAATCACCCTGTTACTTTGATATAAAGATTTAATTTTTTATCTAATATCGAGGAAGTGTTATTTTTTTTCATTTCAAGGGTTCGAACGCGTCTTTTAAAGCGACGGGGTATGGAATTTTGTATAAAATTTGGTAGATTTAATTTTAGCGAATAACTTTACAACACACCCATGTTACCGTGATTTTTTCACTATGGGGATATTTTTAAAGGCATTAAGGTCTAGGAGTGTTCCTTTATTGATAGGAGGGGAGGGAAAATGAAAAATTTTGAATCCCTTAGTTTTCATGATCGGAAATAAGTATCCCCCGAATTGGGTCGCAACCGGAATGTCGGGGGGGGGAGGGGGTGAGAGGAAGGAAGGAAGGAAAAAAAAAATGGCGGGTAGGGAAAGGGAAAAGGGGATGACTCCCGAGAAACTAAAAAAATTGAAATGCTTACGGGAAAAACCCGGGGAATATATGATAAAAATTCCATCCTTCTTCCGAATAACGGGCATTACATGACCCCGCGAACGCCGATCACCCCCGCTGAGGAGGGCACGGAGTGTTGTACCCGAAACAGGTCCCCCGATCTCCTGTGCTCCAGGGAAACGTGTCAGGTGACAGAGGCCGTTATCCCGGACGCCCGCTGGTCCCGGAGTGCAAGTTCTTCTCCAGTTCCCCGTCCACGTCCCCTGGGACAACGGGTCCTTGCCTGACCGTGGCAGAGCTTGCTCTTTCTGCAGCGTTTTTAAATAAAAAGTAAACTTAAAATAAATGCTATATTTGACGTATTTTTTATTTTTTGATTTTACGTCATTTGAGTTTCTCGGAAAAGTTTTTTGCTAATTTTTTTTGCGCATTGCGGATTATAAAATATCGGGGGGGCCAAACTCCAAAAGCGCAAATTTTCGGCGTTTTGCGAAAGCGCAAAGGCAATATGGAGCGCAAATTGCGCTTTTGCGCATTTGCGCTTCGTTTGCGCTCCCCCCCCTTTGAAAAAACACTGCTAGATGGAGGGTTTCGGTGAGTTGAGCCAACAAACACATTGGGAGGGATCCCAGTTGATCAGACGATCGGGAAAAACTGTCAACAAGGACACCCGGGCCCGCGGGTAAAATCTATAAAAGTATCAAAAATGAAAAAATCTCAACTTTACTAGATGTTCCAAACGACTTTAAAAAATGTGAAAACCCTTTGAATCCAATCCATACTAAAGGGAATTTTCCTTTTAAAATTTTACAGGTGGTACCAAAGGGTTTCTCACTCAATCCTGGCGCAGTAACCGCTACTATCTGGGGCAAATACCGCAGTCTTCCCTTTCAGCACTCCGCAAGAGACCGATGCTCCGATGGTGCGCATCACCATGATCTGACCCCTCCGCAGAAAGAAAGATGGGGATGCTTACAGGCTCTCAAGACCTTCTGGAAAACCCAAATTTGGGACGAATCGTTTCGAAGGGAAACAGCCCTCATAAATTTTCCCCACCGGTGCTACGCATTCCGGACGTGTTTTCTCCCCTGTCCCCCCAAAAAGAAAGGCAAGAGTCGTCAGAATTCCCGGGGGAGTCGTTTTGGGGAAAAGGGAAAACTTTATGAGAGACTTCCTAGGCTGAATCCAAAAACGCTTGGACACTACCAAAAAATCGAAAACGAATCACAATAAGAGTCTCCTGAAAAGTCAAAAAGATTTCGTCATATGATCTTGTTGCTTCGTCGAGAAGACTTAGCTGAAGGAGGTTCAAAACATCCTCTGGTCCCACTCCTGGTCCTTACAACACAGATGGGCACCAAAGAAACGAACAAAAGGGAGCACTGGCAAGAAAAAAAGAGGCTAAGGGACACCTGCTTTAAAAATAGAAAGACCCTCTGCCTGTATCTTGACGGAGAGTGTTGTACAAAAAGGGAAGGTGACAAGTCACCTTTGAAGAACAGCAGACTATATGCTTTCCTCTGTCTAAGGATTGGGTTGGGAGCGAAAAGCATTGATGTGGTCTTTTTATGTGTATCAAAAGCTGTCCATCAAGGGAGCCGAGAGGACCTCGGAGGGTGGAAAATGGGGGTACGCTTCACCCTATATTCCTGGTCAAAGATTCAGCAATGGGAGTTCTTGTCATGTGGTGCCAGTAAGACGAAAATGATCAGTTTTATTGGCCCGCCAGGGAAAAAACCAAAATGTGAGAAAAAAAAGGGAGGAAAAAAATCTGTATGTCACATGTGATAAACCTTTGCTTCAGGCCACACGGGGGCAATGTATTTAAGAAGATGAACTGAAAAAAACCCGGGGAACAGACACAGAGTCATCTTCCACGCCAAACTGCAGCCCCCGGTATCTTTTCCCTCATATGGTAGCTGAGGTACTGACATCCTTCTTCTCGTCGGCCTTCCAAAAAATTAAATGCACGTGATGTGAAATGTGGTACAGCTACCGAACCAGGTACATCAGCATCTCAAAAGTGTCAGCTGCCCTGGACAGGGGGGGTGTGTGCTTCTCCCGCTCGATTACATTATTCACAGGATGTGACATCAGGCTTTTAGTGGTCGGGTAAGCTCGCTGCCTTAAATGTTGATGACACATGATCATTTCAGAGATGTTTCCCCCCCCCCAAAACTGGGAAAAAAAATGACAGCTCACTGTGAAATTTTAAGGTTTGGGAAGAATCACATGTCGTCTCACGTAAGCCAGTCAAAAATCGTGAGTGAATGAATGCGATATGAATGTTCCGGGTAAAAGATGGAAAACGTAGATTCTGGAATGCCCCCCTGCCAAACGGTCTGATCTACATCCAACGGGGGCCTATTAGGCTGCCATTGGCACAGAGCATTGCAGGCAGCCCCAGAACCCCAAGCCGCTGGAGAAAAAAGGGCGGGCCCTTTGGGTGAGACGGAGAACTTTTTATCAAGGGATGCAGCTGCACCAGCACCAACACAGTTTTGGGAGTTCCTGTCTTGAAAGCAAAAAATCATGCAATTTCCCCCCCGGGCCGTGTATGGTGAATGGACAGCGCTGATCGACCTGTTTAGCGGGAATGTGAGAACAGATGAGTGTGAAAAACATGAATGCAGAGAATTTTTAAATATAACCAGGTAATTTCCTAATCAAGCAATAAAGGAGCCTACTAGAGGAGATAATATTTCTAGATCTATTGCGACAAAAGAGACGATTTATTTAAAAATGTGGGGGTGGGGGGGAGTTTAGATAATAGCGACCATTATGAGATCAGATTTAGTTTAAAAAATGGAAATTTGGGAAAAATTTAAAGGGGGCAAGGCATGATACCTAATTTCAAAAAGGCCAATTATGCGGGATTAAGAAGACCCTGGAGGTTTTTAAAGGGGGTGGGAGGAGGAGCAAAAAAATTTCCCCAGGACAAGGCTTGTCAGGGGGAAAGGCCAATTTATAAAGGGATTAGGAAGGCACTGGAGGTAATTGGCGCGGTCGAAGGGGTTAGTGAGGTCGAGCTGAGGAGAAAATTAGAGGGGTTTTAACGGGGAATTGAGGTCAGGGTTAGGAGGAAATTTAGAGGGGTTTAGAAGGGGAAGTAGGTCGGACGGGGGAGGTATACCTCTTTTGTAAGGAAAAAATTGACGGACAAAAAAGAAATATTCCTTATAGGGAAAAAAGGTCCAAAAAGGGGTGATCCAAAAGGAGACCCCAATTTAAAACACCACATTGGGTAAAAAAAAACATTTTTTTAAGGTTCAAGGGATTGGTAAACAAAGAACAGTAAACGTGAGGCGGGACAGGAAGAAAAAACTCGAGTTGCTAAAAAATTATGAGTTTAAAAGTAGCAGAAAAAAGCAAAAGGGGACCCAAAGGGGTTCTTCGGGTTTATAAAACAAAGAAAAGGGGAATTATTTGGCCCCCCAAAGGTAGGACAGGTGGGGTCTTAAATACGGATGGGGATAGTGAGGAGTCTAAATGATTATTTCTTAAGTGTTTTACGGAGGGAGGATAAAAGAGATACCTGTAGGAACAGATTTCAAAGGAAGCGATGAGGGGAAACTCAAAGTATTTGATAAATAGGGGAAAGGTGGAAAGGGGGATAGAAAAAAAGAAAAAAATTTAAATCGCCAGGACCAGATGAAGTGTATCCCAGGGTATTAAAGGAATGCAAGGGGGTTGAGGAGTCGTTAGTGCCCCATTTTTTGGAAATCGGTTGGGTAGGCGATGTGCCATTTTTGTGGGGGAAAGGGAAATGTTGTTCCCATATTTAAGAAGGGAGAAGAGGGCTAAAATCAAATTATCGACCCGTAAGTCTAAATCGTGGTGGGAAATTATTGGAATCTATTATTGCAAAAAAAATTAGAGAGCACTTAATAAACATAGTTTTTATCAATGATTTAAACAGGATTACCAAGGGGGAGGTCATGTTCCCAAATTTTTGAGTTTTTATAGGAAAGTTATGAGACGGGAGATAATATAAGGTTATGATATAATATATTGGACTTTAGAAGGCTTTTACAAAGTCCCCACGACGACTCTTAAAAAAATTTTGGGTCATGGGATAGTGGGGAAAGGTTTTTCATTTGGGTCAGAGCTTGGCTAAGTAATAGGCAAACAAAGGGTTACAATTAATGGTTCCAAACTGAAAGGGGGATGGTGACAGTGGGGTTCCACAAGGTTTGTTTTTTGGGCCCATTTCTATTTTTTATTTACTCAAATTGGATAGGGGATTAGCAGTGATTCAGCAAATTTTCTGATGATACTAAGTTGGTAGGATTATTGGATCACAGTCTGACGTAAAAATATTGCGGGGGACTTAGTAAACTTAACGAGGGGCAGTCAAGGCAGATGGGAATTAAATTGATAAATGTAGCGTTTGAATGTTGGTGAAAAAACCCTGGGAATAGAACACCATAAGCAAAGTATCGCTGAAAAAATCGAAAGGGGAAAAAGATCTTGGATGAGGGGGACCCCAGCCTCCGATAGGAAACAATGTATTGAGGCCAGAAAAAGAGCTAAAGGTTTTGGTTTATTACCGAAGTGTTAAAAGTAGAAGTGCGGAATTATTCTAAAGCTTTATCTGGCTCTAGTCAGGCCTCACCTAGACTATGCAGTTCAGTTTTGGGTTTCCCTATTACAGGAGGTATAGTGTTTTTTAGGAAAAAGGCAGAGAAGGTGACCAAAATGATACAAGGATCGTAACTTTTGTAGAGAGGAGATTGAAGTTTTAAAATTTCACTCACTCGAGAGACGCAGATAAGGGGGATCTGATAGAATTTTTTAAATGGATAAAGGGGTTTAATAAAGGAGAGGGAGGAAAAGTTTTTTACGGCTTTTTTTAAACCGGGTAGAAAAGAAGTAACGGATTCAAGTGGAAAAGCGAGATTTGAAAGGAAATAGGGAAAAAATGGTTCCCAAAAGGGTGGTAATGAGTGGAATGGGCTCAGTAGACGGTAGTTAGTGCGGGTCATTAGGGGGCTTTAAAGGGAGTGGATAAGTTTATGGGGTGGGGTGAAAGGTGGGTTAGGTAGTGTTAGGTAAAAGGAACTACCATGTAGGCTCGCGGCCCTTGAGCTTCTTTTTTTCTTATGTTCTTATGTTTCTTTTTGAAAAACGAGGAGGGCCATGCTGAGCAGGAAGAGGAACGATGGTTCGGACAGGACAGCGACAGTGACACATTATAAACAATAATCAAAATAATTTTGGTGTGATTTTTAAACATGTAATTCTCTCCAGTGGTACATCCCCGGAAAAGGATTTGTTTTTTCATGTTTTGGGTCAAAAAATACTTGCGAGTACCAAAAAGGTTTTTTTTTTAGTCAGAAAATATGGGGTTTTTCTGATAGACCCCCCCCTTTTTTTAAAAAAGGCTCTACGAGCTTGCGTGAGTCACAGAGTCCATCTGGGCATGATTTACGATACTATAGCTATCAAAAACCCAATAAATTTTGGTGCCCCCAGGTGGTACAATTGGTAAAAATCAGGCGACGGCTCACGGACTAACTTACCTCCAGCGACTTTGTCTGGCTCTAAGAGAAAAACCCCCTCCTAGCCACCACATAGAACCTTTCATTCCGTGGCTGGTCCTTTCTCCTGTACCTTTCCCAGTGTTGATTTCTCACTCATTCCCTCAGCCATTCTTCTTCCCTTTCTCTTCCACTCCCTATTTTTTTCCTTTTGCATACAGCCATACCCCCATTCTCATCACCCCTGCACAAACATTCCCATTTCCCCTGTCCATCTTTCCATTTTACTGAGTCTTTCATCCCTTCCCATACATATTCAGTCCCAAACCTTATTTGCCCATTTGCTGTCATCCATTCGTTGCAGTCTAGCTCGTACCTCATCCTCCCCTTTGCTATTCCTCTCTAAAAGGCTCCACCCCCTGTCTCCTCAAATTTCGTTTTCCACGCTAATACCTATTGGCCAATGCTATTCTGCCTGCTTTGTCTGTTTTACTTCCAATCTGCCCAAACCCCTCCTGACCACACCATTTTTTCCAGGCCAACAAATGCTAGGGAGCCACCCTTCCATAGCCTCTCACCACTTCTACTTGGGGGCCCGACATTTTCCCACCTGCTACCCTTTCCCAACCCCACTGGTTGGCTCTAGCTACCTCTCATTTTTAATTTTCACAGCCTTTATTCTAACCAAACCCCGTACGTGTACTCTTTCTTCTCTTTTTTCATTCCACCCACCACCCAAAAAGTCATATCAAGTCATCCCTTTCAGACCAACACCTGACTCTTCCCCTTTACTGACCTAACAATAAAGTCCCCCCCCCTATTTAAAACTCAGTCACAGCTTTCGGGCATCTCTTGAGCTCATTGTGGTTTTCACTAAGGGCCCCACATCACTGCAACTCAGTAACTCAACCTTCACTAATTTTCACACCCAGACCTGGAGGGTACGCCACTGCACTGCCATTTTCCTCAACCACACCACCACTGCCAGGGTTGCCGGGTTTTCCGGACGCCAATCGCCTTTCCCGTGAAACTGCCTAAAACTAGCCAACCGAACTCCTCCCCCACCAAAATAAATCCCTTTTTTTTTTTTTTTTTTGTCATTAGTGAAAGCACACAGGTTGTTTCACACACACTATACCTAGCGTTTATCAAAGGAAAATTTAACATGACAACATGCTGATTTTAAATTATACATACACCACTTTTAATTAGTCATAATGGTATAAATACTAAGGGAGATATAACACACACACATAACAGCTTAATCTATTAAAGTAAATTTTTTTCATGTTAAATTATAGGTTAATTATATTAGTCTTCAATTTATTTTGTTTTATGTTTTAAATTATTTAGTCCCCTCTCATTCCACTAAAAAAAAATTGGGAGCGAGAGAGAGAGAGAAGAGGGGAGAGAGGAGAGAGAAGGAGAGGAGAGAGAGAGAGAGAGAGAGAAAAGGGGGGGAGAGAGAAGAGAGAGAGAGAGAAAAAAAGGGGGGGAGAAAAAGGGAGGGGAGAGAGAAAAGGGTTGTGCCTTGAGGATCACTTTAAGGAAAGGTTTTTAAAGGGCATATGTGTGAAGAGGGGGAAGGGGGGGGGGAGGGTGCCGAGGTCAGGGTTTTGGGGTAAAAGGCATGTGTGAAAGGGGAAAGGAAAAGAGAGAGAGGGAGGAGGAGAGAGAAGAGAAGAGAAGGAGAGAGAGAGAGAGGAGAGAGAGGTGACCTCGGGTCACTTTTAAAGAAAAGGAGGGTATGGTGAAATGTGGGGGCCCCTAGGGAGTACTGGAAGTAGACGTGAAAATGCTGTGAACCCCCCCTTTTCCCAGGGATTCTGTAGAGAGGGGAGAGAGAGAGAGAGAAAAGGGGAGAGGAGAGAGAGAGAAAAGGGGAGGAGAAGAGAGAGAAGAAGAGAGAGAGAGAGAGGAATTTTAGTACCCTCTTACGGTTATTTTAATCAAAAAAATCTCTATAGACACTATTTTTACTGTGTTAATAAATTTTTGAATAAACTTTTGATTTTGAAAGGCTATATAGAAGATGTACAAAAAATTATTATAAAGCCCCCAAAAAAAATGGGTCTTGCAGTGAAGCCCCAGCCCCCTTTTTTGGTGCGACAGACGCGGGTTTAAACCAAATGTCGCTCGTATGAGCGGCTGGGGGACCAACAAACTTCACTTGCCGCCCCTGTTTTCCAGCTTATGGTAATTTTCCCCCACCAAATATATGTTTTTCAGTAAAAGATATTTCGTTATCTTCGGAAAGCTTTTTATATAAAATTTTAAATACAAAACCGTAAAACAACTAAAGAAAGGCCCTTATGAAACTTCAAGAAAAATGCACGAACTTTATATTCACCAACTCCAGCTCCTTTAATTTTTGCGAGAAAACTGTTTACATGGCAATACATAAAGCGAATTTTATTAGGTTTCCCTTGAAATTTCGTTTTCTGATAAAGAATTGAACCATGTTAAATTTGCGTTAAATAAAAAAAAACATCATGAAATCGGGGAATTTTTCCCGATTGATGAGGTTATTTACTTGTTAAAGCTAAAGTATGCATGGTTTTTAATTAATTTATCAGAAAAAGAAATAATAATGGAAAGCTAATGAAATTCCGCTTCTATTTATATTTTCCATGTAAAACGTTTTTTCCCCAAAATATAAATGGCGAAGGTTTAATAAAATTAAGTTCATGATATTTTTTGATCTCAAAGGCCTTTCTTTGTGTGTTTTACGGTTTTTTTTTGATAATTTATAGAACAAACATTTTCCCAAAACAAAATTTTTTTTTATACGATAGCATATTTTGGTAGGGAAAAGCCCCAAGCTGGCAAACACGGGCAGCAATAGAGTTTGTTGGTCCCCCGTCGCTTCGACGGGGGGCATTTGGCTTTAACCGCTAGATCGTGACGTCAGTACAAGAATTATTTCAGGGAGATTTTCAGGCTCTAAAGGGGTCAAAAAACTGAGTGTAGGGCCATTTAGCCACGCACTAATAATAAGGGTCCTGTTCCCAAAGGTCCATAAATTTTTATTAGATAGGTAACTTGGTAACAACTGGGTCTATAACGACCAACTTTGATGTATTTTAACCACAAAAAGGCAATTTAAGTGTTCTAATGTTGAAAATCGGTTTTTCCCAATAAAAAAAAAAGGTTTTGACTATACCATACATGAAAATTGATTAGAAGAAATAGCTTTTTAAAATAGATCTACTTGTATGGGCCCCAGCTTTAAGGAACTGCAGCTACGTTACGTCAAAAATTTGGGTGAAAATATTTCTCCTTGATTTTGAAAGATTTTATATTGTGTGCACAAGGGGAGTATGATTTTTTATTCTCCATGTTTTCTCATCTCAATATTATTTTTACTTTCAAATACTATTTCTTTAACCCAAATTTTATGGCATGGACATAAAGTATATCAAAACCAGGTTTTATTAGTGAAAAATGATTTTTAAAATAAAAACACTTAAGATTTCCTTACGGGTATTTTGTGGCGGCCAAAATTTTTTGGGAAAAAATTTCTTTTAAGCCCCCCCACTTTTGTTTTCTTTCTTTAGTGAACTGCTAAACGACATGATACACTCGCGGGGTAAAATTTTTCTTTTTTTGGAAAAAAAAAATACTCTTTTTGGGGGTGGGTGGGGCCTTCAAGATCCTGGCGAATCAAGCGCGCGCATGCATACATTTATCTGACATCGCCCCCCTAAATGTTTATGTTTTTCCCTTAATTTTCATTTATTCAGTTTCAAACATAAAGATCAATGCAAAAAATATGTTTTCAAATTTGGCTAGTTATGATACTTTGAGGCTGTAAACATACATTGGAATAGGAGCTCATGAATAATTAATTCTGCACGACATCGAAATCTTTTTCCATCCTTGCATGGGTACATGCGTCCGAATATCGTTGACTTTTGGCTTAGCGCCAAAAAATGGTGATATTTCTATAGTATAAGGCATTTTCGTGACGTTTACCGCCCCCGGTTCAGTCCGTCCCGGGCCGGGGCAGGGGGGGACTGATGGGCGCCCAAAATACACGAGATGGCCCGTCGCATTCGTCGTTCCATTGGTGGGGGACGAGGGGGGCGGTATGAATGAACTGTGGAGGCGGCAGGCGTCCATCTTTCAATATCCCTTTTTTTCGCCGCCCCTTTAAACCCGTGCTGAAAAATTTACAATACCACGCCTGTGATACTTTAGTCAGGGCGGCCCCATGGTGTTTTATGTCTTTTCAGCAGCACGGAAGTTCTGGTCGCCCTTCCCCCCTGAGGAGGGGCAGCGCCAGTTCTTCCCACACTGGTCCAAGGTGGTCCTGCTATATGGGTCGGACCGGGCTGGACTGGGCTGAACCGTTCTAGACTGCCTCGCAAAAACAGTGACCGCCCGGGACTAGCCCAGTCCAGACCGGGCCAGAGCGGTCGCGAAAATACGCTAATAGTCAAATACTTAAATATATTCATGAGTGATATTACATTTGCAGTAGAAATGTATAAATTTGGTATATATGTCATATCACACAAAAAGAGAGCCTTTTAGAAAACCTATCGCAGGGCACGAATACGAACATTTCATCAGTCTGATTCAGCTCCAACAAGGTAGGAATTCTCTCCTCAACCAGACAACCACGTGTAGCCATACATAAAAGTCAAGATTCACGAGGAATAGGAGGTGAGGCGTTTCACAGCACAGATATCATGGCAGTTATCCACAACATTCGATCATGTCGAGATGAAGACGCATTAAAAAGCATTAAACATCCTCGACGCACATCGTGAAATGACTGTGTAGCAAACAGATATTCAAATAATCATTTTCATAGCGCCCTAAACATTTCAGTTTGATGTCAAGTCCATCTATAAGTTAGAAAACAATGCTAGGCCATTCTAAGAGCTCAAAACAATTAGATATCGATGTGTAATACAGACAATCACGCTACTACTCTTTGCTGTGCCTTCAATAATGTCAACCTTAACGATATTCCTAGAGCCTCGATAAGAGGTAATGAAGTGTACGACACTTTTACTCCCGGCAACATCTAGAAAGTGCTTTGGCAGCGCTAAATCGTATTGTAACGAAGGAGGGGGGGGGGCAACCCACCACCTCAACTTCGTTACACCTCTCACGGCTCTGGGCTATGGAGGGGACGGGAAGGACTGCAAGGAGACACTTAACTGCTATGCACGGCTTTATTTCCCCAACTACCACCCACCGTACAAGGTCACTGCATGTCACAAGGCACGCAGGCCAATCCATTCCCAACCCCTGGAGTCACTGTGCCGACGCGATGTGCTCAGAGAGTCTGAGCACACCCCGCGGCACATCCGCCGCTCCCCGCCGCTCCAGCCGTCTGCACACATATATCTTCACCGTATAGCTTGGAAATAGGTGCTAAGCTCGCGGGAAAGGCACAGCTTTCTTGCTGCACCCATACAGGATGCAAGTATATGCCACATCGTACAAAAAAAATATCAAAAACACCCAAAATTCTTCAAGTACTATTTTTTTTCCTCAGTCTCCGTGCATTTGTATAGGGCTGACCTAGGAGGCCAGGCAATGTGACGTCACAGCAAGTTTGCGCACGGCTGGAATGGGGCTGTTGTTTTTCCCGCGCTTTTTTACAAAAGTCATGTTTTAGGAAAATAAGGCCGTGGAAATGAAATTTTTTTGTGGATTCCAGCTCGCTCCGACGGGCGGCATTTGGCTTGAAGACGCTAGATCGTGATGTCAGTGCAAGAAACCTATACTCCTATATAGGCCGGGAAAAAAAGCACCAAAAAAGTGCCGGGGTTTGGACAAAAATGTTAACAAAGCAATTTCACCTGAAATGGGTTCTTTGGAGGTATCTCTAACCACACAAAAAAGTCCACTCGAATCCACCCATGGCAAATACTCGTTTTCACTGAAAACCTAGATGCCCGCCCCGCGGAAGGAAAAATATTGAAATAGGCATAACTTTGCTGAAAATCAACATAGAAACACAAATAAAGTGTCAAATCCTACTAATTTTGAGGTGCTCTTTCACTTGGAAATATTTTCAAGGTCATATAAGGTGGCATTCATGCTCAAACGTCAAAATCAACGTCATTTTGGTATAATATTGAAGGAAAATGTGAAAATTATATGATCCTTTTGAACATATCTGTGCGACTATTACACCAGTACGATTGAGAAATGTATATACGTGTATGCAACGCATTTAGTAATACTTTTTTTTTTTATTTCCAGATCTGAGATTGTGATGGCACCCCCCAAGACAGATGCGGCGTGTTTAATTTTGTAGAGACACTATTTCATTTAAGAACGATGAATTTTCCAGCGTTGGACGCAAAGGCCTCACTTCCATTAAAAAATTTAAACCCATAGACACAATGAACTATATCCCAACGAACCCCATCCCAATATATAAATTTGATGAAAAGGGGAAAGCAATATGTCCACACATCATGTCGCAAAAGTCACAAAAACAGCAGACGATATGAGCAGATCGGTAAACGCCAACATGTCGATGAAACACTGGCCCTACCTCACACAAACTGCGATGTGATACTAAAAAATTCTCATTTCACCACTGACTGCTATCTCTGTGGGATGCAGGGTTGATCAGGAGAAGGCCAGAAAGTATCCACCAATGTTGAATATGAATTCACCCATGTTATGCTCCTCACTGTGTCAGAGACAATCTTGAAAAGATGTAATGAACGTCGCAAAAACTCATCCAGACTTTTGGGGCTGATGCAGTTGCACATCGATTTGCATGTATTAATGATTTACCAGCAGAGGAGGCCATTTACCCCCGCAGATGTTTCCAATATTACATGTCTCACGAAATTTTACACTTGACATGTTACCTACAAACAAGGATGGAGCACCACCTCGGAAACGAGGACATCCTTCTGGTACCATCGATGAAATGAAGAGATCGTCTTTAATGCACGTTATGGAATATCTGGAAAACAATGATGATGAAACTGTCACTCTAGATAAAACTCTATGAAATATGGAAAGCCATGCAACCAGTGGAGAGGTTTATTCCAAAAAGTCTTTGCAAAGGCAACTCTATGCAAAATTATGGGAACAGAGTATCGATAACTTCAACGAAAAAAGAAAACCACTGATTGTCACACTCAATCAAATGTGAGCAGTTGATTCAGGATGCGCACTCAAAAATGAAGGACAACCCCGAGACATGGATTCTTTGATCAAAGTTGTCGGCACCTATATCAGGAATAAAAATAAAGAATGCGAAAAAAACACAACGATGTATATCCAGACGCCTCTGATATAAAATCGCTCGAACACAATCTCTCCACTTTGACCCCTGCCCTGTCTCTACTGTTACAGAAAAATCTTTCAAGAGCAAAAGAGCAGACCTTCGATGTGCATCTATTGGCCAAAAAGCCATAATGAGCTCCACTTGTCCAAGAGCATTCCTCTGTCCTCTGCAAGTTGGTCTGTGTGTAATTTTGGACCAGAAATATGGACATCGTGACTTGATAGACTTACTTTTCAGCTTTGGTTTCTGCTCTTCATATTCAGAATCATCCCTCTCAAGAAAAACGCTGCTCTCACCCAAGGAGTAGACATAAAGATCTCACTGCGAGGCTTTGCTGCACTTCATTGCCGACAATGTTGATCACAATGCAAAGACATTGGATGGTGAAAATGTCATTCACATGATGGGTCAGATGGGAGCAATCACACCAGCTCGTTCAACTTCCCAGACCAATTCCCCGGAACCAGGTGCCATTCGATGACATAAAAAATGTTGGCAAACATTCAATCGTATTTCAAAGAGACCCAAAGTCAGCATTTAAGAGTATCAAGTATGAAACTATTCGCCCATATACCCCGGACATGCAGAGCCTCAAGTTAGAAAATAATGTGGCAGGTATCGATGCATCTCTCTCAACCTCGGCCTTTGCGGTCTGGATACATGCAATCCCTGCATACGCAAATGGCCAACCCAGGGAAGAGTACACAACTCTTCTTACCAATGATTGGGCATGTCACCAAGTAGCCCAAAACCCGTGTTCGGTCAACGCGGGGTACATGAGCGACTTAGCTGAAAAGCAGAATTGTACTCCCAAACATCACCCTTCGATCAGCAATATACTGGATAGCTCTGATGGTTACGAGGATCAACCCACATCAAGTCGTTTGCGAAAGATTTTCCTGTTACTTGGCGGATTCCACACAGAAATGAGCATGCTTGGAGCCATTGGAGTATCATGGCGGTTCTGGTTTGAAGGAAATGCTGGCACGGTCTATGCCGAGGGGTTTAGTTGACAAGATGTTGAGTGGAAAGGCAGTGGCCGTGCAGTGCGAGGTCATCTTCTCATTGACAGTGCTCTGAATATAATAACTACATCAGAAGCCCTTCACCTGGGCCCCTTCCCGGGTTTGAAAGGTACGGACTCCTCTACGTCGACACCCATGCTCGAGACAAGCAGCGAAAACCAGCCTTCAACCTCCAAAAACCCAGCAGCCCAAAAGAACCGAGAAAGTCCCATGAATCTGACCACCCTGGAACCCCTCAAAACATCAGATAGCTCTGTACAAACTGGGAAACTTTCCCAATTCTAGCACCTCCAATCAAACCCCAAGAACCACAGAGTCAAAGGACTCTACTCAGGCAGGATCTTCTCAAAACGTTTTATTCAAAACCCAATCAGTCTGGTATTTCCCATCAGGCTGGTGACGATGTCTTGCCTGGAATCTCGCCCCAGTCACGGGTTGGAGACCATCCTCAAGCTGATATGCTTTTGATATCTCTCAGCTTGTCAAAAAACGTTCAAGACGGAAGCATGACTCGGATGATGCACTACAGAGCGATGCATTGAGCAACATCCACACTGCTCTTTAAGATTGGCCCTGCATCACTGCAAAGCTATAGCAAATTTCAAGATTTGGATACAATACCAAAATATGGTATCCATTCTTAGGTCCCCAGCTAACCATCACCGGCGGCCGACGTAGGCTGTAGAGCGGCGAAACGGCGGCCGCCCGGGGGCAATTTACATCCGTCAGCCCTCCGAAGGCCCGCTGGTGTATTTTCAGACGGGGTAATTTACTATGTGAAAATTAATGTACAGAATTTTAAGAATTGAATATTTCTATGTGTAAACATTTTGAAACAACAGTTATATGATTACTTGCTGTAGTATTACATCAGTAGTGACAAGCAGCGGCAACTTGACGTCAATCCTCCGGAGGCCCGCTGGTACGTATTTGTAAGTGGAAATATTCATTTCATATTAATAATTAACACAGTAATATACATAGTATCTCAATATCGGTACCATCACTATTATTAGGCCTGTTCAAGCTATTAAAAATTGTTATAAAAGTTTTTTATAATAGTTTATAGAAATGATCAATATATCAGTTTATTTCAAATATTTCCAGCTTAATCAGGAACCCCCAGAGATACATAGAAATAAAGATGCAGATACGTACATAGAGGATTTTACAGGGAAAAAAGGTTATCAGTAGTCTATGTGGTATGTTGTGTTTAGTCTTATATTTATCATATAAAATTACATTTGTTTATATATACCGAGCAAAGATTACGGGAAAAACACAAGGTCATATTTTCCCTTATTTCAATAATTTCCAACATATTATCAACACATATCAATACTCAACGGTACACCAATAAGGAATATGTAAGATGGAGAATTAACATAGATAATATCATGTTTTAGAATAGAATATTATTTGAAATCATTACGCAGCTATCAATGCACTAAACTGCCAGACGTACGAGAGCCCATTACAAAGGGTTAAAAACCCAAAAAAGCCTAAATTGTCACCCTTAAGCAGTCGATAACATAATGAGAACTTAGTTATAACATGTTTTTGCTCCATCATTATATCGAATAGACTGAATAATATAAATGATTGCAGCACGACACGTTTTTTTTTAGGAATTCCTCGGCCCGCGTTGTGTCGTGGGTCGTGAGTGAAATCAGTTATTGGAAAACGCACAAGCGGGTGGGTTTATGTTGTTCGCCGCAATCAATATCCTTCGACATGGCTGTTTTAGGTTCCCCGTTACAAACCCGCATGTAAACCTAATAAAGAAAATGTTTTTGTACTTATGAAATAAACAATGTTTCCCTAGCAATTATGATCTCCTTTTCATCGATTACTGGATAACGAAAGACATAGGAATTTTATGGTTAACTTTCTAAGTATATTGCAGATATAGTAATGTTTTTTATAGTGTTGAACAGCCCATTAGTCTATTTAAACGGCTAATGGTTGTGCAACACCCCTTAAAACATTACTATATGTGCAATATACTTAGAAAAGTATAACCCTAAAAATTCCTCAATCAGTTAATATAACAGCGGCAAATGGTCATATGCCCTACGGCGGGCCGCTGGGAGCGGCCCGCCGGTGAGCCTCTGAGCAAATCCCCAGCGGCCCTACGTCGTACACTTCCGTCGGGCCGCCGGTAAGACATACAGAGGGCCTCGGAGGGCCCCCCGTCTTTGTGTTTGCTGGCCTTCATTCGTTCTGCTCGTTTAGGTTGCTGGCCTCTGTATTTGCAGTCTCTGGTGAAATGCACCCTTTTCTTGCTGCCTGCCGGTCACAACAACTATACGAAGTCCTTGGCTTTTTTTATCCCAAGAATGATTGACTGGAACAAACCCATCCAGATGAAAATGGGCTTTTATGAATGGCCTTTTTTCCAGTCAGAAGAAGTGCGGTGCGGGTCAGGAATTTTCAAGACCTCTCATAGAGCAATTCTGAGGGCCAGCATCAAATAAACGGGGGTTTAAAACCCAAGGGTGGGATTCGTCCCGCACTCGATTTCTCTTCCTGCTCTCAAGACCTTGTGGGTGCCAAATAAACCCAGCCCCTTTTTCGGATAGCGGTTTATCTAGGAACACCGAGGACATGTGAATTTAGCAGCACCCAGGATACTCGTGACATGAGGGATATACAGAAGATTTCCAAGGTTCCTGAGCTGGGCGTTTTTCAACAAACCTCAAAAAAGATTGTAAGTCTATAAACTGGCTTGGGGGCAAATGTTTCTGTGAATGCATATGAGGCTCAAAGTGTTGGAAAGAAGATCCTTGATTCCCTGGGCGGACCATTTTGTGCAAATAAAGTTTTTCAGAAAAATCAAATTTAAAACCCTGGCATCGCTACTCATGAAAAAAATTTCTGGTGCCCTAATTTTAGATGGTTTACAGCGTCTCTATCAGCGTTCTTCTTACAGTTTCAATGGGACTCCATTCCAATCTCTTCCGTATGAGATGTGCTTTTTCCCCACCATCTCTCTTTGACAAAATGTGTGCAGGGGAAGGGGGATAAATGGGAAATCTTTCACCATCTCCCAAGCTTTTCCCAGAGGCAGTATTTGAAACGCCCCTTACAGAGTATCAGACACATTGATGGTGGTACCCTGTTTCAAAAATTCTCATCCCTAAATATGCAGCTACTGGGAATCTGGAAATGTACGTCCGACACATCAAGCAATCATACGTCATGTTTTGGTTGTTTTTGATGGGATCATGGATTAGCAAAAAGGGATGAAGCCATCGTCGCAGGATGGGGAAGATATAGGTGCCAGTTTTGGTTTTTTTTTTCCCAAAAGTGATGTAACCATGACCAAGAAGAGTTTCTTGCCAACCCCTTTAAAAAGCAAGTGTTGACAGAAATGGGGGTACTGGTATGGGGGTTTTATACTGGCAACTTTACTTGAATGAATTATTTTGGGGATGATTTGATAAATGATTACAATGAATGGGGTTTAACTATCCTGATTCACTTATGATTAGGATGCCAGGCCCCGCGGAGAGTACTGAGAAGGGGATGTCTTAGGGGAAAAGGATAAAGGTTAGGTTAAGGGTTTTGCTGCCCCCACCCGGCGAGTTTTTCACTATGTTTTACCCCCGGGGCAGTTAGATTAATATTAATATTAGATTGATCTTGGTATCGTGGTTGGTACGGGGGGTTATACAAAAAAAGGCTTGGACTTTTTTTGGTTGAGGAATTTATTTTCCCAATCAGAAAATCACCTTTTTTTAAATAAAACAAGAATATATTTGTAAATATTCCTATTATTCATAATGACATGGTAAGTCTCTCACTGAGTCATATTTGATATAAGGGTTAACATATACCCAGAAAACTCTACTCGGAAAAAAGAAAAGCGACTTCACACCCCGACGTAGGAATTTTCCCAAGTTAGGATAAAGCTCTTAGAGCATAAAACTCCTTCATAGAATTTTTATTCATGAATTTCCCTACAAGGGAACATACCATTAATATTTTTAAAAACACACATGGAAGATAGGGATCTAGTAGAGAAAGAATATGGGAGACAGGTTGTGTGTGTTACAGTAGACCAGTGGGGGTGGAAGAGGAGACGCGCCGCCTTCAAGAAAGCGGAGAGAACAATCCGTTAATAACATTATGGATGGCGGAACACTTGCCTTTTGGACCTGAACTGTACCTTTTATTTTTTAGAAAAAATATAGATATAATATACAAGGGAAAAAACCCCCGGAGGAGGAGTAGATGTCTTCCTTCAAAAACGCGGAGAGAAAAAATGATCGTCTTGGCCCCGTGGCTCCCCCACAAAAAAAGGAAATTGTTTGGAAAATCCCCGTGACCTTAAATAACAACTTATAATCCCCCAAACAAAATATTTAAGTAATGAAAGCTCGCGACCCCCGAAGAGGCCGTCCCCCAAAACAAACTGGCTACTTTTATGTGGAGAATTTTTAAAATCTTTAACTAAATCCAAGAAGGAGGTTTTTTATGTTGTCGATAGTCCCAACACTATTTGAGAGTGAGGTGGTATTGAAGTTTGCTTAGAATTTTTGGTGGGCTTTCATTTTACGTGTATCTTACTACAAGCCCCTATATGCCCCAACCGATAACGATAGGGTTATTTTGAAAGACGTTAAGACTCTGGGAGAGTTTCTTGGTCTGACCAGAGGCTGCAAAAGATAAAAAGATCTGACATCATTTGTTATCATGATCGCGAAAATTTTCCTACGGATTGTGTCTCGATACGGTATCGGGGGGGGGGAATGGGAAACCCAGGAAAACATGGCGGGTGATAGAAAGAAAGAAGATAAACAAAATGGGTCTAGGATGGCCAAAATGAGAGAAAAGATGGCGGAAAAAAAGAAATACGAGAGTCATATTAAACTGAAAAAAAAAATTTCTTACAAACATAACTCGGGGAATTTTTTAATAATAATTTTCCCTCCCAATCTCCCGAATAAGGGCATTACCAAGCATTCATCAAAACTACTTTCAGGAAAAAAGCCCCAAAACGGATATCGCCGTTAAAATGCAAAAGGGGTGCTGATACAAGATAGTATGTCGCATGTTTCACGCCAAAGAGAAGCCAACAGCTGTTGTCGCAGAGATTCTGATGGTTTTTAGTGCTAACGCACATGCCAATATTGCTACAAAGACTTATACATGGGGACATCCAAACAAAAAGGTTGGGGCAAACTTTTGGGAAAAAAAGCTTGAAACCCCTTTCTCTTGCCCCTGCTCTTTTTGCACCTTTCAGTGGGTGTGACACTACGCAGACCTTTTTGGGATGGAAAGTGTCATACTCAAGAAAAAATTTCAGAATAAGCGGGTTAGTTCAATATTCATGTATCCATCTTCATCTAAAGCAGAAATAGAAGGCTGGAGAAGAGCCTTGGGGACTCTATGCTGCACAACATCTCTGAGCCTTTATCGGAAGATGGACAAGTTTCAGAGAAAATGGGTACTGCCACGCAGTTTTGTCGCCAAAAAGTTCCGCCCAAAATCTGAGCGCCATTTTTCATATCATGGCATACCCTCAGGTTTAGGATGGGGGAAGATCTTCCTGCAGAAGAATGGGGTGGACGACTTCTCCTTCTGGCTTATATCCCGTCAAAATGTCTCAGCCGTCGGCACCTGATCGACTACTTAAAGTAATCGCCCAGACCATTTCATCATTCCTGATTTAATGCAATCAAATCATAGCCATTAACGAGTATATCAACAATACGTCGTCCTTTTTGCATCCAGTCAGCCGTTTTTAAATAATCCGTAATCAAAATCTGCAAATTCCCCGAGTTCTAAAAAACACCCCTCAAGGGTTTTGCAGACGATGCGCAGCAGGTTTCGGTGAGTAGAAAAAGGCAGAGCTCTCCCCGCGCGCAGATTCAGAAGGATGTAAACACAGGAGATATATATAGAAACTTGAAGATTTTGGGTGTTTCTGATAGATTTATTTTGCGATGTGGCATTTTTACTTGCATCCTGTGTGGGTGCAGCTTTGGGGGCTGTGCCTTTCCCGAGAGCTTAGCACCCATTTGCAAACTGTGGGGCGACGATATATGTGTGCAGATGTGTCAGCGGCAGGAAGCGGCGGGGAGCGGCGGTTAGTAGCAGGCCACCGAGATGAGAGGGCTGCAGTACCCAGCGGCTACTACCAGCCACTCCCCATCGCTCCAAAGGTCTGCACCCCATATATCGGGGCCGTGTGGGTTGTGAATGGGTGCTAAGCTTTTCGGGAAGGGCTAAGCTTTCTTGCTGTGCCATGCAGGATGCAAGTATGTGCCATGTCGCACAAAAACTATACCAGAAGCACCCGGGATTCTAAGGGTACTGTATTTTTCTCTGGTTCCCGTGTGTCTGTGTCGGGCGGGGCTGGGAGGCTTACCTCTTGTGACGTTGCAGCAAGTTTCGCGCCACGGCTGGAATGTGGCTGTTGTTTTTCCGCGCTTTTTACAAAAGTCATTTTTTAGGGAAATAAGGCGTGAAAATTAATATTTTTTTTGTGGATTAGGTATTTTAAATAAAAATTTAACATAATTATGCAAAGAAAAAATGGGTCTGGACGATTACTTTAAGATAATGGGAGCAATTGTGGTGGAAATTGCAACACAAGAACATGTACATGCCGAAAAAATGGGCTCCATTGCACCCCAGCTTGTGGTCAATGCAAGGGCATTACCTGTTTGAACGGTCCACCTGTGGATATTGAAGAAAAAGAGGTGGAAAAAAGATGATGATGAAACGGGACTATAAATAAATTAATGTGTTTGAAAGTCACTTTGGAATATACACATATATATATTTATATGCATAATTACATACACAATATGCACAATACAATAATACATATGTAAAAGATTATAGTGGTTGTTCAGACAATTAATTTTGCCATTTTAGGGTAATTTAGGCCAAAATTTGATTTTCGAAGATTTCAACATGAACACATCCTCCAATCTCTTCCAAAATAACTTTAAATGAAAGAGCACCTCAAAATAAGTAGGATTAGACACTTTATTTGTGTTTCTATGTTGATTTCAGCAAAGTTATGCCTATTTCAATATTTTACCTTCCGCGGCGGCGGGTATCTAGGATTTTCAGTGGAAAACGAGTATTTGCCCTGGGTGGATTCGAGTGGACTTTTTTGTGTGGCTAGAAATACCCCCAAAGAACCCATTTCCCGGTGAAATTGCTTTGTTAACATTTTTGTCCAGCCCCGGCACTTAATTGCCTGGCCTAATAGGGCCTACTCGATCCTAGGGTAACATTTACAAAAACATGTCTAAAGTTAACGGTAGAGGTTCTTATCCGTTTTAGAGTTTTTTAGTGAATATTTCTGGATGTATATGACATAATATGATTATATGAGAGGGGAAAAACCCCCAGCAGTTAGCGCTGAGAGAGGTGATGTAATGGTCCCACGGCGGCCTTCAAACCCTCGATCATTTTCGGCGTCTGTTGAGTGATCTGTTTTAAATTTCCGTTGTAACTTTTGTTGAGTCTTTATGAGGTCCCCCTTACTTAGATCCCATTATGCTTTTTTTTATTTTTTTGGTTAATTTTCTGATATTTTATATCTTTTCTGGCGTTTCAGTGACGGTTTCACGTATTTTCCAGCACTTGCAAAACCAAAATATTATAGCTTCAAGTTGAATGATAATTTTCCAATTATTCGGCCCCCATCTTGATTCGTATTTAACCCCAGGAGTAGGGGGTTCTTTAAAACCCTTTAAGCAACANTCCAGTAGTTTTTTTCGTGGACTTCATAGTGTAGGTTCCGTCTCGGTGCACTTAGATTTTTGGGTTTATTTGACATCAATAATGTTCATGCTTGTGATGGGCTGTATGAACAATCAATCATCTACACTATTTGCCTTAACTTAGTAATTTCCTTGTTATATCTCTCCTTGCATCTCAGAATAGAAGAAAAAGATAGAGCCTTAAGTTCTAAGCTCTCATGCAACATGCAGTTCAATGCGAATCCTCCCTCAAAACACCTCAAGTAGCTGTATGGATGCGAAGATCCTAATGGTACTTAAAGAACTTATCTTTATGTATATGCATATTGCTGAAGCAGGTGATAGATGTTACAGATAAGTACTTACTTCTGAGTGACTGACTGCCGTAATCCTACTTCAAATGAAGGAACAAACTCCATCCCTTGACTGATGGCTTCCAGAGTCTCAGAACCCGACTGCCGAAAGCTGTCACGAAACATCAGCATGTCTGCTGGCACTGTTACTCTGACAAGTAATTGTCACCTTGGAATTACGATGCATTTTATGGAATATATTAATATATCGGCATAAAGTATAAATTTACGAAAAGTGTGTGTGTGTGTGTGTGTGTGTTGGACAGTACATACCTGGTTCCTAAGGCGACAAGATCAGCGAAGTTTTCCGCCCGGGCGGGATACTTGGGCACAGTCAGACTTGCGGTGAGGTTGCCGCGGTAAACCGTTCCCACAATGAAGGCAAAGAGCAACCAGGCCGTCAACAAGACGCGTGTGGGGCTCCTTTGCGGCAGCTCGCCGGGGATTGCCTCGTCAAGTAATGTCCCGACAACGTGCCTCACCGCCACCCACGTCCTGGACCCCTGGTCACGCTCGAGGGGGCTCATCTGAAACACACAAACACCATGTACAGTTTTACCCCACTGTTTTCACTAATTATCTACATTAAAGCAGAGGCATGTACTGTCAGTCTAATTTTATATCTGTAGAACCTGATTCAAGTGAAGCACGTGGCTCTTCAACACCTTTCAAGGTCAAACTAACGATCGGCAGAATGTTTGTCTTTAAATAATGTGGTCGGTTCGGACAAGTGTAATAGTTTTGAGATAAAAATATATTCTTTTCCTCGTGGCTTTCATTAAGAGATGCTGCGCGTAATAAGTTAGGCCATTACATTACACAGGTTGAATGGTTTTCTACGAGACAATCGGAGAGTTTGTCAAACGGATATAAGACTCTAATTTCCTGATATTTTAGGCTACGGGTTCCCTCAAGGCCTGATAGTGTCCAACTAATTCTCTTTCGTCCAAAATATTCTGGTCGATTATTTTTAAGCATTTCACAAGAACACAGAGAAAAGGGAAAAATGTTCAACGATTATTTTCCCAAAAACAGGTAACTAATATCTCGGTACTTAATATATAAGATGAAAAAAACAACTAGTTACCATAATGTTTCATGTCGACATAGGAGTTATACCCAACACAACTGAATCCAACCATAGCGTGAGTCAGTTTGTATTGAGCTACGGTAAAACTTTCACTTAGAGTTTGCTGAAGCCCAGTGAGTTAAGCCTATTAGGCCAGGCAATAAAGTGCCGAGGTTGGACAAAAATGTTAACAAAGCAATTTCACCTGAAATGGGTTCTTTGGAGGTATTTCTAACCACACAAAAAAGTCCACTCGAATCCACCCATGGCAAATACTCGTTTTCACTGAAAATCCTAGATGCCCGCCGCCGCGGAAGGTAAAATATTGAAATAGGCATAACTTTGCTGAAAATCAACATAGAAACACAAATAAAGTGTCTAATCCTACTAATTTTGAGGTGCTCTTTCATTTAAAGTTACTTTGGAAGAGATTGGAGGATGTGTTCATATTGAAATCCTCGAAAAATCAAAATTTTGGCCTAAAATTACCCTAAAATGAGCAAAATTAATTGTCTGAACAACCGGCTATAATCTTTTACATATGTATTATTGTATTGTGTATATTGTGTATGCATATATGTATATAAATATGTATGTGTATATTCCAAAGTGAATTTCAAACACATTAATTTATTTATAGTCCCGTTTCATCATCATCGTTTTCCACCTCATTTTCTTCAATATCCACAGGTGGACCGTTCAAACAGGTAATGCCCTTGCATTGACCACAAGCTGGAGTGCAATGGAGCCCATTTTTGCGGCATGTACATGTTCTTGTGTTGCAATTTCCACCACAATTGCATCGCATTATCTTAAGTAGTCGATCAGGTGCCGACGGCTGAGACATTTTGACGGGATATAAGCCAGAAGGAGAAGTCGTCCAGCCCCATTCTTCTGCAGGAAGATCATTACCACACCATGCCTGAACCTGATGGTATGCGCGATGACTATGGAAAATGTCTGCATCAGATGTTGGCGGAAGCTTCTCTGGCGACACATACTGCGTGGCAGTACCCACTTTCTGCTGAAACTTGTCCACTCTTGCCAAGTCAAGGCTCAGAGATGTTGTGCAGCCATAGATGATCAACAAGGCATTTTCTCCAGCTCTTTCTATTTCTGCTTTAGATGAAGATGGAGACATGAATATTGAACTACACCGCTCTAGTTCTGCATATTTCTTGAGTACTGACACTTTGCCAATCCCATAAGGTCTAGACGTAGTGTCACACCCACTGAAAGCGTGCAGAAAGAGCAGGGCGCCAGAGAGTAATGGGTCAAGCTTCTTTGCCAAAGTTGTGACACACACTGTTTGTTTGGATGTCACCATGTATAAGTCTTTGTCAGCAATATTGGCATGATGCGTTAGCAGCTGGAATACATCAGAATCCTCTGCGACAACAGCTGTTGGCTTCTCTTTTGCGTGAAGACATGCTGACATACATATCTTGTAGTCAGCATCACCTTTTGCATGTTCAACGGCGATATCCGCTTTGGTCATTTGCTCTGCAAGTAGATTGATGAATGCTTGCTTGTTGGTTAGGATTGGCAAGAAAGCTCTTCTTGGTCATGGTTACATGCACTTCTGGTGAAACCAACACTGTAGCACCTATATCATTCCCCATCCTGCGACGATGTGCTTCATCCTTTGTGCTAGATCCATGATACCCATCAAACACAACCAAAGCATGACAGTATGATTGCTTGATGTGTCGGACGTACATTTCACAGATCTCCGAGTAGCTGACATTTTTAGGCCATGAGAATTTATGAAGCAGGCTACCACCATCAATGATATACTGCATACTCATGTCACAGGACGTTGCACTACTGCTCTCTGGAACAAGCTTGAGGAGATGGTGAAAGATTTCCGATTTATTCCCCATCCTCATGCACACATGGTTGTCAAAGAGAGATGGTGGGAAAGAGCACATCTCATATCGGAAGAGATCTGGAAGTGGTATGTCACCATTGAAACCTGTAAGAAGAAGACGCTGATAGAGACGCTGTGAATTCATCTCAATTTGGGCACCAGAAGATGTTTTCACATGAGTAGATGATGGGTCTTAACTTGATTCTTCTGAGAAAACTTGTATTCTGCGACAGATTGTCCGACCATGGAATCAAGGATCTTCTTTCCAACACTTTGAGCCTCATATGCATTCACAGAATCATTTGCCACCAAGCCAGTTGATAGACTTACAATCTTCTTTGATGGTTTGTTGAATACGCCACGCTCAAGGAACACTTGGAGAATCTTCTGTATATCACTCATGTCACGACGTATCCTGGCTGCTGCTAATTCACGATGTCCATCAGGTGTATCCATAGATAAACCAGCTATCGCGAAAATGGACTGGCTTATATTGGCACACACAGGTCTTGAGAGCAGGAAGAGAAGTCGAGTGCTGTCACTGAATCCACGCCCTTGGGTTAAGCCGCCAGTTGATTTGATGCTGGCCATCAGAACTTGCTCTATGAAGAGGTCTGTGAAAATTCCTGACCACGCACCGTCACTTCTTCTGACTGGAAAGAGGCCATTCATAAATGCCCTATTTACATCTGGATGGGTTTGTTCCAGGTCAATCATTCTTGGGATGAACAAAGCCAAAGACTTCGTATAGTTGTTGTGACCGGCAGCAGCAAGAAAAGGGTGCATTTCACGCAGAGACTGCAAATACAGAGGCCAGCAACCTATACGAGCAGAACGAATGAAGGACCTAAGAATGGATACCATATTTTGGTATTGTATCCACAATCTTGCAGTGCCATAGCTTTGCAGTGATGCACGCCAATCTTCAAGAGCAGTGTGGATGTTGCTCAATGCATCGCTCTAGTGCATCATCCAGAGTCATGCTTCCGTCTTGAACGTCTTTGACAAGCTGAGAGATATCAGAAAGCATATCAGCTTGAGGATGGTCTCCAACCCGTGACTGTGGCGAGATTCCAGGTAGGACATCGTCACCAGGCTGATGGGAAATACCAGACTGATTGGTTGAATCAAACGTTTGAGAAGATCCTGCCTGAGTAGAGTCCTTTGACTCTGTGGTTCTTGGGGTTTGGTTGGAGGTGCTAGAATTGGGCAAGTTTCCAGTTTGTACCGAGCTATCTGATGTTTGAGAGGCTCCAGGGTGGTCAGATTCATGGGACTTTCTCGGTTCGTTGGGGCTGCTGGGGTGTTTGGAGGTTGAAGGCTGGTTTTCGCTGCTTTTCTCGAGCATGGGTGTCGACGTAGAGGAGTCCGTACCTTTCAAATCCGGAAGAGGCAGGTGAAGGGCTTCTGATGTAGTTATTATATTCAGAGCACTGTCAATGAGAAGATAACCTCGCACTGCACGGGCCACTGCCTTTCCACTCAACATCTTGTCAACTGAACCCTCGGCATAGACCTGTGCCAGCATTTCCTTCAAACCAGAACCTGCCATGATAACTCCAATGGCTCCAAGCATGCTCATCT
>JACEEZ010003197.1:32500-35000 GCA_016584305.1 Chionoecetes opilio
TTGCAGGACGCACCATGACGATACTCGCAGCTGTGGACACGCTAGCCACTTGTACTCCAGATATCAGATATATCTTAGCATTAGCTCTTATTGTGACTGATTGCTATATAATCAGAAGGGAGGAATACTGGTGGTGACTCACCTGGCTGGCCTGAGTCACTGCCTGGTGGAGGTGTGATTTAAGCACGCCGTCGCCCTCTGCGTTGGCTGCCACCTCGAACACGGCTGCCCCGCCAGCCAGGCCGCCGCGAGACTCCAAAACCTGACACAAAATCAGATGGGCATTACGATGACGCAACACTAGAGATGCTCTGACTTAAAAGACCTCATGTACTTTATTACTATGATCACAGAGACGGTGCCCTCTGGCAAGTATCTGTAAGGTCATGGATTACTTCATGTCACACAACGTTCATCACATCAAGACCACTGATGTACTCTCTACAAGGAAGACAATAACAATAGTTTGCATCTCCAATGTTTATTTATGCCATTCGGCGAGGCAGTCCATATCCACAAGAATATCAAAATGTAAAAAAAAGACTTTTTGGGCTGCGTTAGAGGCACCTTGCGCGGCAAGGCGTGTGTCAGGGCGTCTATGATGAGGATCAGGGAACACTGGGACGCCGAGGACTTCACTAGCGTTTGGTGCAGCGCTTCCTCCATCTCAACCACATCCTTATCACCAACATCTGCCGACGCAGACACAAACATAGCAATGCATACATACAAATGTGTGGTATTATATATATATATATATATGTGTATATATGTGTATATATATGTGTATATATGTGTATATATGTGTATATATATATGTATGTGTATATATATGTGGATATATATAATATATGTGTATATTTAATTATATATTATAAGTTATTATATTATGTTATAAATTTTATTATATATTTTATATATGTTTTATATAAATTTTAATGTGTATATATGTGTATTATATGGGGATATTTTAATATTATTGTTTTATATATATTGAAATTATTTTTATATTTTTTATTATATATATATTAAAATTTTTAATATAATATATATATAATAATTATATAAAAATTATATTTTTATATTTTAAAATAAAATTATAGTATATTTTAATTGTATTGTATATATTGTGTTATATTTATATATATATTTATATAATTTTGTTTTTTATTAATAGGTTATATATATTATATATTATAAAATTGTGTATATTAATATATATATTATATATTTTTATATACATAATATATATATAATAAAATATATATATAATATATATAAAATATATATATATATATATATATTTTAATATAAAAATATATAATATATATATTACAATATATATATATTATATATAAACATATAAAATTTTATATATTTTATAAAACCCAATATTATATATATATATAAAATATATACACTAATATATATATATTATATACATATATTTTATATATATATATTATATATAATATATATATATATAAAAATATATATAAAATTTTAATTATATCCCACTTTAATATATAAATATATATATAAAAATATATAATTAAAAATATACCTTATATATAAAATATAATAATAAAAATAAATTATATATATTTTTAAATATATATAAAATTATTTTTATATAATTATATATATACAATTTTAATATATATTTTTATAAAATTATATATAAAATATTATATATATATATATATACTAAAACAATAATATAATATAAAAAAAAATTTATATATAATTTTTATAATATATATAATATTTTTATATTTTTTATACATATATTTATATTAATACTTTATATATAGGTTTTATAATATATATATTTATATATTTTTACATATATTTTTAATATATATATTGTATAAAATATTATATATATATATATATATTTTCTATATGTTAATAGGGGAATAAAATTTATAAAATTTAATATATTTTATAATAAAATATTATATATATTTTAAAATTGTATTATAAAATTTTGTAAAATTTTAATATTTAAAATATATATAATGATATATTATATATGGTTAATAAATATATATATATATATTATATATATATTTTATGTAATATATATATTATTATATTTAATAATTAATTACATGGTATTTTAATTGTTTTAAAAATTTATATTTTTAAAAATATATTATATATAAAAATTATAAAATTGTAAAATATATAAAATTAAAATTATAATATATATAGGATAATATTATATTAAAAATATATATATGTTATATATATATTATATATATTTTATATAATATATATTGTATAATTTATTTTAATTCCCAATATATATTATATATATATTTTTATTAAATATAATATATATTTATATATATTTTAATATTTTATATATAGTATATATTTATATATATATTCATGTGATTATGGGGGTTTTAATTTTTGTGTATATATTTAATAAAATGTGTTTTATTTATAAAATTATGTATATTTGTAAAATATAAAAAAGTGTATTAAAATA
>JACEEZ010003198.1:10000-12500 GCA_016584305.1 Chionoecetes opilio
AATTCCATCACCGCCCCCGAGGCCCACCTGCCGCGTCTGCCTTCCTGGAGGGGTCGTGAGTAGGTCGTCACGGATATTACAGTCGTACCAGACGAGGGTCGAGGCCGCACCAGCCCCGTCATTACCGGCAATACACCGGCTATACTTCCTCCTGGGGCGCCACCGGGTAAACCGGGGCCCGGGGCAGGAGGGGGCGCGGGTGGGTGTGGTGGGCGGGGGGGGGGGGGGTAAATATGTGAGCTGGCGGCGGGTGTGAGAATTTGAGAGAAATAATTTAGGTTTGAGCGACGGGAGGTGAATGCGAAATACATCTGTGGCCGAGCTTGTGCTGAGGCCGCGCTGGGGACGGCATGCTGATAGGTGGTTGGGTGTGGAATGCCGACCCTCACTGTTTTCCTCACTCAGCTTTTCGCTCCTTCCTTACTGACGCTGTTTGCCTCACCCCCTCTTCCTCTTCCTCTTCCTACTATTTCTGCTTCTTATGGTTTATCTCTGTTCTCAGCCAAATCGGGGGGCAGGTGCATGGCTGGGCGGCGCTGCGTCTCAATTATCTAACAATTGCAAATGGGGTAGAAGCCGTAGTGGTAATGGTGGCTGTGTTGCTGCGTCGTGTGGGCCATTTATAGTTAAGGTTGGGACGGGCTTGGTGGTGGTGGTGGTGACAGTCAGGTAGATGGATGGAAGGTAATTACATATCGCAAAGTAGAAGAGAAGGCCTGTTCTGAAGCCTTGGCCACACCTCATTCCTTCCCTCGCTCCTTCCCCTTTAGCCAAACCGCAACCACCACCACCAACACCACATATCTTTTTCAGTGGTTTTAGCTTCACACACATCCTATTCAATCTTTTTCTCACACTATCACTCAAAGCAGGATATTCAATATTTTACTGAATTTTTACATAGATTTAACGCGGTCTTATAGTATATTTCCTACAAAGTATTGGCTTGTATGCAGCAGATTGTTTTGATGTACACTGCCTCTTTCTATCCCTTCCTCTTTTCCTTCCTTCTCAACCTCCCTGTAACCTTCCCCTCCTGCGGTAAACAACAAGCAAGCAAAAAGGAATAGAGTGAGTACCGGGGGCCACATCCCAGCCAGCCAGCCACCACACCGCCACACTATCCTTGCCCTGGAAGCGTTATGTCCTACCAGTTTTCCTCGTCAAGAGCCTCGTTTAGACCCTCAAACTCATTACGTGCTTGCCCGGCCTTCCTTAGTCTCTCGTCTCCAAGCAAACAACGTCTCATCATTTTTTCCCTTGACCTCACTTTCCTTCCTCTCGTTCCCTTTCTTTCACCTTTCTACCACCTTGTCTTCCCTTTCCAAACATATAACATCCTTTTCTTGTTCTCTTTACCCTCTCTCTCTCTCTCTCCTTCCTCTTCTCTCGTTCCCCTCTCTCTCCTTCCTCCTCTCTCGTGCCCTTCCCCTCTCCATCCTCTCCTCCTCTTGCAACCCGAGCATCCCCTCCCTTCCTTCCTGTGCCTTCATTACGTTCGGCTGAATATAGAAGAAACTAATTGGGTTATCAGTAGCAGTGGTCAGGTGGGAGTTACGAAGCACCCCTCACCTCACCCTATCAACGGCGGCACTCTAAGGGTTTTCTCCGGACGCGTTATATACCGTGATTACCTTTTATACCAGACCGACTTAATAAGGTTGAAACAGAGGCTGACTCGGTATTACGAAGGCGATGATTGGAACTTATTGAAGGCAACCTGTGTTTACTGACAATGAAAAGAGCTACTGGGCGCTTTCTTCACTATCTCCTCCTCCTCCTCCTCCTCCTCCTCCTCCTCCTGTGCTCTCTCTTGGGTGAATATTCAAATGTGAATGTTCAACAAAAAAGAAAGGGAAGAACTGTATGTATGACTCAAGTTAAACTACACTCGCACTGCAGAAAAGAAAAGAAATAGCTAGGTTGGAGGAGTAACTTGGTAGCTGTGTGTGCATGGCTGTGGTGGTGTGGTGCTTTAGTGTGGTCGAAAAAAAATGTGGTAAGATGATAATGTGGTAGTGTTTGTCAGGGAAGAAACGTTTGTGTGTGTGTGTGTGTGTGTGTGTGTGTGTGTGTGTGTGTGTGTGGTGTGTGTGTGTGTGTGTGTGTGTGTGTGTGTGTGTGTGTGTGTGTGTGTGTGTGTGTGTGTGTGTGTGTGTGTGTTTGGCGTCAGATCCATCATTTTTTTCTCGCTCTATCGCTGAAAAGGTTAAGTTTTTTTTGTCGGTAGCTCAATGGACCGCCGTTTACCTCCTCGTCGTGTTTTTGACAAGTTAAAAAAGTTATCACAGCAACTACAAAGGCGACCATCTCAGGCAGCCAACTTGTAGAGGGAAGGAAGGAAGTAAGGAAGGAAGGAAGGAAGGAAGGAATGAAGGATGGAAGGAAGGAAGGAAGGAAGGAAGGAAGGAAGGAAGGAAGAAGAAAGAGAAGAAAGAAGAAGGAAGGAAGAAGAAAGAAAGAAAGAAAGAAAGAAAGAAAGAAAGAAAGAAAGAAAGAA
>JACEEZ010003198.1:20000-37713 GCA_016584305.1 Chionoecetes opilio
TCTCTCTCTCTCTCTCTCTCTCTCTCTCTCTCTCTCTCTCTCTCTCTCTCTCTCTCTCTCTCTCTCTCTCTCTCTCTCTCTCTCCTCCCCCCCCCTAACCTAATAGAGGAGTCTGTCTTATCGAAGGTTTAAACGAGTCTTCCTCAGGGGGTCTCACTTTCCCTCCCGCGGGTGCTTATTATCTTGCCTTACCTGGATGCCCTAACCTGGCCTGACACCCCCCCCCCCCCTTACCTTCCTCTTGCCTTTTCTTTATCCCCACTGAGTCGAAAAATACGGCTATTTGAGAGAGGTGAACGCGTGTGATAGTAGAATTCTCGTTTTCCAGTAAGTATCAGAGAGAGAGAGAGAGAGAGAGAGGGGAGAGAGAGAGAGAGAGAGAGAGAGAGAGAGAGAGAGAGAGAGAGAGAGAGAGAGAGAGAGAGAGAGAGAGAGAGAGAGAGTTTCCCTTTCCATGTCTCGAAACGCAATGTTATATTGGACAACAGTTTTATTGGAATTTTTATCTTATTGTCGTGTCAGTCGAGGCAAGGGAAGGGGAGAGGGTGGGCCTGTTGACTGCTCGCTGCGTTGAGGGAGAGGGAAGAGGAGAGGAAAAAGGTTGAGAGGACAAAAAAGAAGAGGAGGAAGAGGAGGAGGAGGGGGAAGAGGAAGGCAGAAGATGCATTAAAGAGGTAGAAGCTAAGAAGACGCGATGTCCATCATAAGGCGAAGAATGTCAGCCTGTTCATTGACCTTGTATTTATTAATTTCTTCTTTGATTTATGTATTCATTTATTCATCATATTATTGTTAGTTGATTGATTTCCTGATGAGCTTTTTGTCTTGATACTTATGATCGTGTGTGTGTGTGTGTGTGTGTGTGTGTGTGTGTGTGTGTGTGTGTGTGTGTGTGTGTGTGTGTGTGTGTGTGTGTATGTCAGTCAGGCATTCTGGTTGTCAGTCTGTATATCATGAGGCGAGTCAGACCTCAGATGACATTTCTTTCACAATTCAGTCTCAAAGTGACCGCCGCCTCGCCCCATCCCCAAGGGCTGACAGATGGTGGTGAGAGACTGTCGAGAGTTTGTCAAGTGTGTGAGGCCCAGTGGCACTCTCCTCACCTTAGCCGCTGTGCCCCTAATGGATGTGTGTGTGTGTGTGTGTGTGTGTGTGTGTGTGTGTGTGTGTGTGTGTGTGTGTGTGTGTGTGTGTGTGTGTGTGTGTGTGTGTGTGTGTGTGTGTGTGTGTGTGTGTGTGTGTGTGTGTGTGTGTGTGTGTGTGTGTGTGTGTGTGTGTGTGTGTGTGTGAGCACCGGCCACCTCGCCCGGCCATGAGTGATTGGGTTTAAAAAATTGGGGGTCGTAAGATCAAAAAATGTAAAATACATTTTTTTAATAATTAAAAATTCAAAAAAATTTAATTTTAAACACTTAATTTTTAAACCCTTTGTCCCCTTTGGCAATTACCAAATTTGTTTCCCCCAGGGCCCCTGGAGCCCTTTCGCCAAATTTTTTTTGTTTTTGAAGGCTACCAATTTTGGGCCTAAAAAATAGTTTGGGTTTTGGGGGTTGATGAAAAGGGGCATTAAACCCCGGGGGGGCGCAAAAAAGAAAATTTTCTGAAACCCTTTTTTTTCTTCTTTGAGAAAAAGGTTGTAGGCTAAAGGGGCACCAGTCAGGGTGAAAGGGAAAGGGGGGGTTCAAAAAAGTTAAAAAATCCCCAAATTTTTAAAGGAGGGGAAAAACAAATCTTTTTTTACCGGGGACTGGAAAAGTTTGGTTTTTCGTTGGTCTTGGTGGGAAAGGAAAAAAAAACCCAAATCTTAACCCCCTTTTTTGAAAATTTAATTTTTTCTTAAAGTTTCCTTTTCGAAAACTGCCTCAAAGAATTTAGGGGTAGTAGGGGGCCGGCCAAAAAAAAGGGTTTTAAAACCCCTTTTTTTGGTTATTCCCCCAACCCGGGGAATTTTTGCCCCCCCCCCTGGGGTGGAGGGGTTTATCCCCTCACCTTTTTTCCTTGGGAGGGGCTCATTGGGGGCCTTTTGGGCCCCCTTTAGCGGCCCGCAGGAATTTTTGGATTTTTTTAAAATTTTTATTTTCTCATAAAATTTTATGTTTTTTTTTTTAAAAAGGGGCGGGGCCCTTTTTTTGACAAGGCCCTTTTCCCCGGGGGCCCCCCCCCCGGGGGGGTAAATCCCTTGGTCGGCCCCGAGGGGCCCCCAAAACCCCGGGGGGGGGCCATTAAAATTTCCGGGCCCCGGGGGGGGTTTTTTGGCTGGGGTCATTCCTGTAGGGGAGGGGGGGGGTTCCCGAGGGGGAAAAAAAATTTTTTCGGTTTGGGACCGGGGGCTCGGGGCCCCCGGGGGGTGGGGGTTTGGGGGTTTTGGGGGTGGTGCCCCCCACAAAAAACAAAAAAAATTTGGGCATGGTGGGGGGTAAAAAAAGCATAAATAAAAAGGGGGGGCCCTGGGGGCTAAAAAGAGGGAACCCAAGTTTTTGTCACCCCCTTTAGTAACAATGGTTTTGTAATATTTTTTTTGTAAAAAAACCATTTGTAAAAAACTTTGGGTTTTGGGCTTAGTTTTAAAACAAAAGGGGTAAAAACCCGGGCCCTTTTAAGTTTCCCCCGTTTTTTAGTAAATTTTCCCCATTAAATAAAAATTGGGCTAAAAGGGGGGGGGGAAAAAAAAAAATGCACCTTTTTTTTTTTGGGGGCAGGGGTTTTTCCCCCTTTAAGGTTTCAAAAAAATTTGCCCCCTTTTGGGGGGGGTCCCCCTTTTGGAAAACCCCCCAAAAGGTGCCCGGGGAAATTTTCACCTTTTTGGGGTTTCCAAAAATTTGCAAACCCTTTAAAAAAAGGTTTCAAAAAAAAAAAAAGGAAAATTCCAAAACCCATGTTGGCCAAACCTTTTAAAGGGGTTTTCAAAAGGGTTTCCCCCTTAAAAACAGGGTACAAAAATTTTTGCCCCCCTTTTTTTGGAAAAATTTGGAAAATTTTTTTGGGGGGCCCAATTTTTTTCACCCCAATTTAAAGGGTGCCAAAAAAAAAAAGGCCCCCTTTTTTGAGGTTTAAAAGGGTTTTTTCCCCCCTTTTAGAAAAAGGGGCAAAAATTTTTTTTTGAAAACCCTTTTTGGGGGATTTATTTTTTTCACCCCCTTTTTTTGGGGTGGGGAAAAAAAGATGCCCCTTTTAAAGGTGAAAAAATTTTTTCAAATTTAAAGGGGGAAAAAAGATTTTCCCCAATTTTGCACCTTTTAAAAGGGGCAAAAGCTTTTCACCCCCCCGCTAAAAAAAAAATTTTCCCCAAATTAAATTTACCTTTTTGGGGGAGTTTTTCCCAAAAATTTTTCAAACCCCATTGTAAAAATGGGTTTCCCAATTTTTTGCAAAAACCCCCAAGGGGGGGGTTGGGAAAAAAAAATTTCACCTCTTGCAAAACCCCCAGGAAAAGGGGGAAATTTTGTTATTTTTGTCCTTTTTTGGGAAACTTTAAAAGGGGAAGGGAAATTTCCCAAAAATCATTTTTTTTTTCAGGGGCAAAATTGGAGTAAAAAAATTTTTATCGAAAAAAAATTTTTTGATATTTATGAAATTCCTCCCCGTTTTTTAAAATCCGTTTAAAAAAAACGGAAAAAACAGATTTTTTTGGAAGGTTTAGGTTGTTTTCTTGGCCAAAAGGGGGGGAAAAATTTTTACAAAAAAAACAGGGTTTTTCCCAGGCCCCAAAAACAATGTGAAAGGGGTTTTTCCCAAAAAGTTTCTTTTCAAAAAATTAAAAAGGGAAAAGGTTTTAAAATTAAAAACCCCCGCATTTATGTTTTAAAAAAATTTGTCTACCCTTTTAACCCTTTTCTTTAAAACCGGGGAAATTTTTATGCATTTAAAAAGGGAAAAAAAAAAAAAAGGGTTTAAATTAAAAAAGGATTTTAATACATGATTAAAGAAAAAACATCCCTTATTAAAAACGGAAAAAAAAAAACTTTAAAATTAGAAAAAAAAAAACAATGTTGATTTTAATTTTGTTAAAAATGGGTTTAAAAAAGGGGGGAAGGGAAACAAAAGGGCAACCCTAAATTAGTTTCGCGATTTTTTCCTTTTTTAAAGGGTAAAAAAATTTTAGGGGATGGAAAAATTTTTTTTTCCGATTAAATTTTCTCTTTCAAAAATGAAAAACCAAAAAAAATTTCCGTGATTTTTTTAAATAAAACTAAAAAAAACCCAAAACTATGGGGGAAAATTGGAAAAAAAAAAATGGGAATTTTTTTTCAATTTAAAAGACTTTCTTTTTTTTTTATTCTAATTGGGTAAATTTAAAAAAACCAAATCCTTTTTGATTTGGGGCTTTTCAGCAATTTAAAGGGGGCAGGGAAAAATTGCCAAAAAGCGGGGCCCCGGGGGCCCAAAAACCCAAAAACCCATTTCAAATTTTTTGGAAAAGGGGTTTTTTTTTTTTTTTTTTTTTTTTACCCTTTGTTGCCTTTTTGGGCCCTAGGGGGAGTGGGGGGGACCCAGGGCTCCAAAAATTTGGGAGGGTTTTGGAGGTTTTAATTGAGGGCCCGGTTGGTTGGTTTTTTTGGGCCCCTGGTGGGCAGGGGAAAGGGTTTTTAAAAGTGGAAAGGGGGTTTTTATTGAGGGGTTTAGCCCGGGCCCCCCGTGTTTTTCCCCATTTGGGGCCTCGCAATCGAAAAATTTGGGGTTTTATGGGGCCGGAATGTGGGGTGGTTTTTTAGGGCCCCCCTCCACGGGTTTCCGGAAAAAGGTTTTTAGGGTTTTTTCGGGGGGTCGGGAAATTTGGGGGCACCCAAAAAAACGCCCGTCGGGGGGACGCTAACCCCCTCCGTTTCCCCCCTCCCCCACCCCCCATTCCCCCTCTGCTTTTCCCCCTGGGGGGAGGGGATTAAAATGATTATTTAAAGGGGGGAAAAATGCTATTTGGGGAAAGGATTGGGGCCCCGGCTTTTTAATTTTTGTAAAGCCCGTAAAAAAATTTGGGGAAAAAAAGTGTACATAAACCCTTTAATTTCAGGTTCAAAAATTTTTCGCAAAAAAAAAACCCGTTTTTATAAGTTTTAGAAAATTTGGCAAAAAATTTTTGTGAGAAAAAAAAAAAAATATAAAATGAAAAAATCTTTCTACTCAAACGCAAAATTAAAAAAAAATAGGGAAAAAAGGAGGGACATTAAAAAGCAATAAAAAAATTTTTTAAAAAAGGTTACATTATTTAAAAATTTTGGAATTTTCCCCTTTCAGGGGGTTTTAAAAAAGACTAAAAAAAAAAAAAAAAAAAAAAAAAGGTGGATAGGGTTTTGGGGAAATTAAAAAAAAAACCCAACATTTTGGGAAAAATTTAAAAACCCAAGAAAAAAAAAAAAAGTTTGAAAAAAAAAAAAATGGGAAAAAAAAATGAAAAAAAAAAAAGGAAAAACACTGGAAAAAAAGTTAAGGGGGGAAGGGGGCCCCCAATAAAAAAAAAAAAAACGCCAGGGGGCCCAAATGGGAATATGATGGCTAAAATTCCCAAAAATCAAATTGGGCTGGCCCCAGATTGGGCCCTGCTTTAAATTTTTTTTATGCTTCAAAAGGGGAATTTTCCCGTAGCTAAATTTTTGTATATAAAATGCAGTAATATGCCCCCAAAACCATTTATTTCCTACCCTTTTTGTTTCAAAAAGGGTACCCCTTTTTAAAAAATCTGGGTTTTTACATTACAACCCTTACTATTATAAAAAAACGCTGTACAAAAAAAAGGGTTTTGTTAAACTAGGGGCCCTGCACAAAAAAGGGAGGGGAAAAAATAGTGGGAGGGAAAAAGGGTTAAAAAAAAAAAGGGGGCAAACTAGAAAAACCCTTATAAACCCAAACCCCTTGTGAATAAAAAATTGTAGTTTGGGGGTTAAAAATGGGGCCCCCAACCAAAAAATAAAAAATTTTGTTAAAATTTCAAATTAAATTTCTGTGAGAAAAAAAAAACCTGGGAAAGGTTTTTGTGGGCCAAAAAAAATGCTGAATTTTTTATTTTTGGGTTGCCAAAATTGGAAAAAAAAAACTTTTAAATTTGGGGAAGGCCCAAGTTAGTTTAGGGGGATTTAAAAGGGGGAGGAAAAAAATGTCAAAAAAATATCTAAAAAAAAAAACAATGGGGTAAGGGGAAGAGGACCCTGTTTCCAAAAAAAAGGGGGCATTGGAAAGGGGAAAATAAATTTGGGGAAAAAAAAACAAGGAGGGGGTGTTTGCTTTAAAACTAAAAAGTTGAAAAGTTTCAGGGTAGGCAGTAAAAAAAAAAGGGACTGGGTTTTAGCCCAAAAAAAAAATAAAAAAAAAAAAATGCCCGGAAGGGGGGGGTTAAAAAAGGAAAAAAAATATATTTAAAAAAAATTAAAAATAGACCAAAAAAGTTCTTTTTTGTTCCCCCAGTTTTAATCCAAACTCTTTTCCGGGTTTTCCCCAGCCCCGATGTTTTTATGTTTTGGGGGGTTGTTAAAGAGGGATTGATTTTCCCCAAAATTTTGTAAAAGGGTTAAATGGGGTTTTTAAAAAACCTAGTTTCCCCCATGGGAAAAAAAACATTGGGAAAAAAATGTGTTTGGGGGGGACCCAAATTTTGGGATTCCCCTTACCAAATGCTGTCTTGTGGCCAAAATGGGAAAAGGGCAATTTTATAAAATTTTAAAAAAAAAAAAAAAATGGTTTTTAAAAACCTAGGAAATTTTGTCCCCAGGGAAAAAAAAACCCGGGTAGGGGGGGGGCCAAAAAAAACCCCCTTTTAAAGGGAAAAAAAAAAACCAATTTACATTTCCAGTCACAAAAAAAAAAAAAAGTATTTTCCAAAGGGGGGAAAAGGGAAAGTTGGGGGCAAAAAAAAAAAACAAAAAAAAAAAGTAAAAAAAAATATTATTTTTACTTTTTGGAAAAAAAAAGGGGGCTAAAAAAAAATCTTTAAAAAAAGCCATGTAAAAAATTTAAATTATTTTCTGCTTTTTCAACAACCCAAAAAAAACCGTTTTTGGGGGGTTCCCCGTTCCCCACTGTGTGAAAAAAAATTTTGGGGGGGAAGGGGGCGGGGTCCAACCCCCGGTTTAGGGGGGGCCCCCACCCGGGGGGGCCCTTTTTTCCCCAATTTTTAAAAAAACGGTTTTTGGGGGGGCCTTTTCCGGCCCCCTCCGCGCCCGGCAAAAGGGGTTTTTTAGTATGCTCAAAAAAAAAATTTTTTGCCGAGCGAGTTTAAAAAAACGGGGGGGCGGGAAAAAGGGTTGAGAAAACCTGGGGAAAGAGGGGCGGGGATAAAGGGAAAGGGCCAAACCCCTTTTGCGGGGCGGGGGGGCCCAGGAAACCGGCCGGTTGGGGGGAAAACCCCCGGTTTTTAAAAAAACGGGAAAAGAAAAAGGGGGGGGACCCAAAAAAAAGAACATTGGGGGTGTTTTACATTTTTTTTTTTGAATTTTTCCCAACCCCTGGTTGGGGGGCTGTTTGGGTTTTTTTAAATTTGCGGAAAAGGGGCCCCCCCAAACTCACCCCGGGGTCTGTGGGAACCAAAAACAGCTTACCCCAAAAAAAAAATTTTTGGAAAATTTTTCCTTAATCACATAAAATTATTTCGGGAAAACAAATTTTTAATTTTTATTTTGGGTTTAAACAGGGTAGGGGTCTACTCATAACCCAATTTCCGATTTCAGATTTTGTGTTTTTTTTTGAGAAAAAAAAAAGTCAGGGGGGTTTGGATTTAAAAATTTAAAGACCCTTTTAGGGAAAAAGGGGCCCTTTTAGGGGGCCAAAAAGGGGCCCCCCCCTTCTTTAAAAAAAAAATTAGGTTAAAAAAATTCCCAAAGGGTTTTCCCAAAACCCCAAAAAGTTTTTTTACCTTTGGGGGGGGGATTAAATTTAAAATAAAATATTAAAATATTTATATATATAATATAATTTTATTATTTTAAAAATATAATTTGAATATAAAATAAATTTTATATATATATATTTTTAATTTTATATTAAAATTTTATAAAATTTTATATATTTAAAAATATATATTAAAACCCAAAATTTTTATAAAATTTTATATAATATTTATAAAAAAAATTTGCAAAAAGGGAAAAATTCTAGTAAAAAATTCAAGGGAAAGTTTAACCTTTTTCCCTAAAACCTTAAAAATTTTAAAATAAAAAACCAAAATTTGGGAATTAATATAGTCAGGAAAAAATGGGGGGGCCCCCCCGGGGGAAAAAAAAAAAAAAAAGTCCCGGATTTTTGGTTTTAAAACCTACCCCAAAAGGGGGCCCCCTTTCTTAAAAAATTTGGAAAAAACGTCAGAAATTTGGGGTTTTTTAGGTCAAAGGGTTAGCTTTTTCCTTTAAAAACCAAAAAAAATTTATGATTTAAATTTTTTGGGGGGAATTTTTTTTACAAAAGAGGGGAAATTTTTAAAGGAAAAAAAAAACCCCAGGGTTGCTTTAAATTTTGGGACAAGGGGCCCAAACGTTTTTCAAACCCCCCGGGAAAAGGGGGAACCCCTTTTCCCGACTTGGGTTTAAAAAATTTTCGGCCCGCTGCTCCGGCTGGGGGGGGCGGCCGCCCCCAAATTTCCCGTGGAATATTTTCCAAAAAAAAGGTTATATTTTTTTAGGGGTCCAGAGGTGGGAAAAGCAATTTTTCAAATAAAAATAAATTTCTGCCAAAAAAGGAAAAAAAATTAAAAAAAAAATCGTGTTATTAAGGTTGGGGAGTGAAAAAAACCCCGTTTTTGTTAAAAAAAAAAATAGGGTTATTTAAATTAAAAAAGGGAACCCGGGCTTTTTTAATGAAAAAAAAACAAAAAAAATTTTAAAACCCAAAAAAACAAAAAAATAAAAACCAATAAAAAAAAGGGGCAGGTTTTTTTTGTATATTTTTATATAAATATATATATATTTTATTTTATTATATATATATAAAAAAGTAAAATATATTAAAGAAAAAAAAAATGTTTTGGGGTTTTTTGGGAAATTTTCACCTAACCGGGGAAAGGCTTTGGTTTTTTTTTCAAAAAGGGGCCCCTTTTCCTTTTTTCAGAATTAAAAAAAAAAAAAATAATTTTTCTTTTATAGGGTTTTTATTTTGGTTTTTAATGGGAAACTTTATGTTGTTTTTTTTTTTGGCAATCACTAATTTTTTTTTTTTCCCTTTACCTTTACCTCTGGGAAAAAAATAATGAAATTTAAAAAAAAAAAATAATAAAAAAAAAAAAAAATTTTTCCCAAAAAAAATTTAAAAAACTACCAGAAAAAAAAAAAAAGTTCACGAATAAAAAAAATAAAAAAAAAAAAACCCAAAACCCCTGACCAAAAAACCCAAAAAAGAAAGGGGGGTTTCAAGGGGGAGGGACTGGAACCCCCGCCCTGGGTTGGGGGCCTGGCGGGCCTGGGGGAAAGGGGGAGGTTTCTGAAAAAAAAAGCGTGGAAAAGGGGGGGGCGGGGGGGGGGGGTTTTATTTATTTTATAAAGGGTTTGGTTTTTTTCCATGGTTTTTGGGGCCAAAGTAATTTGTTTTTTCCAAAAAGGTTTGAAAGGGGGAAAAGAAAAAATGTTTTATACAAAAAAAAATTTTTGTCCTTTTTATATGGAGAAAAAAAGGGTATGGGCAGGGGGGGATAAAAAAAAAAAAAAATCTTAATCACTAAAAACCCAAACCCCCCGGGATTGGGGTTTTTTTTTTAAAAATAGGACCCGAATTTTTCCTACCAACCCCAATTGGGGGGGGTTTTGGTTTTTTTTTTAGATTATTAAAAAAAAAAAAAAACCCTTTCCCAATTTAAATTCCGTCGCAAAAAAACAGTTTTTGGATATGGGGCCCAAAGGGCAAAAAGAAGGGGCAAAAATGTTTTTTCCCGCACCTCCAAAATTTTTTAAATTTTTAGGGACCTTGGCCCTCGCCTCAATTTCCCTTTTTCCGGGGAAAAACAAATTTAAATTTAAAGCGGGGAATTTTGGGTTTTGGGAGGTTAAAAATTTTAAAGGGCCTTTTTGGGTTTGTTGATATTTTGGTTTTCTTTCAACCCCGTAATTTTTTACAAAAAATACATTTAAAAAAAAAAAAAATTAAAAAACCAAAAATTAAAAAAAAATTTTTGATCTCCCCCCCCCCCGAAAATAAGGGGCATTTTAAAAAAAAAGAAAACTCATGGAGAGAATTTTTTTCGAATTCCCTTTAAAGGGAAAACCAAAAAAACATACTCTATAAATTTTGTAGAGAAAATTTTTGGTTTCCCAAGGGGAAAAAAATTTTACCGGGCATTGAAAAAAATTAAAAAGGAAAAATCGAAAGGGGGGTTTTAAAACCCCCCCCTTTTTCCCCCCTTTTGGTTTTTTTTCAAAATCCGAGGGGGGGTTTACCCGGGTTAGAAATTTTCAGGAAAAAAATTTTAGGGGGTTTTTTTTCCCGCCCCCCCTTTGTGGAGGGTTTTTTTGGTAAAATTTCCGGGGGTTTTTGAAAAATTTTAACCCGGGCCCCCTAAAAAGGGGTTTTGGGGGTAATTTTAGGGTTTAAAATTTGGTTAAAAATTTAGGAGGTTTTGGGGGAAAAGGGGGGTTGGGGGTTTTTGCTTTGGGGTTTGGTTTTTGTTTAGTTTTGGTAAAAATTTTTTCCCCAGGGTTAGGTAAATTAAAACCCCAGATATAGAGGGAATTTTTAAAATTTCCCAAATAAAAAAATCCAAAAAAAAAATGTATTTCAAAAAAGCAGTTATTATTCCCCACCCGGGAAAAACCCCCCCCAAATTTCCCCCAGGGGGTTTTCCCCCAATTGCTTTGGGGGGAAAAAGGGGAAAATTTTTTGGGGGGGAAAAAAAAGCTAGAAAAATTAAATGGAAAAAACCCCCCCCAAAAAAGGGCCGGGGAAAAAAAACGCTAGAAATTTTACCTGTAAATTTTAACCCCTTGGTTTTAAAAAAAAAAAAACCGTGGATTTTGGAAAAAAAAACCCCAAAGGGGGGAAAAAAGGGGGGGTGGGGAAAAAAACCACCCCTAAATTTTAAAGGGCAAAAGGAAAAAATTTCTTTTCCAAAAAAATAAAAGAGCATGGGGATTATTAAAAGGGTCTTCCCCATTATTAAATTTTAGGGGGTAAAAAAAGTTAAAACCCCAAATTTAAATTTTTTTAAAAAAAGGGCCTTTAATTTTTTTCAGTTATTTTCCCCCCCACCAAAACAAAAAAAACCCAAGGGGGGGGGGGCCCCTCGGGAAAAAGTGGGAAAAAAAAAACCCTCGGGGTTTTTGGGGGGGGGAAGGGGGAAAAAAGGATTTTTTTTTTATTTTGGGGGTAGATTTTTGTAGATTGGGGGAAAAAAAAATATAAAACCGGGTTATTTACTTTTTGGATGATACAAAAAAAAAAAAAAAAATAAAATTTAAAAAAAATAAATGATAAAGTTTTGGGGTTTTTTGTTTAAGGGGGTTTTTGGTTTTCCCGGGGGGTTTTTTGTTTTCCAAAAGTTTATGGTTTTTTTTTTCTAATTTTTTGCCCCCTATTTTCCCCCCCCAAAAAAAAAAATTGGGGGGGGGGGGGCCTGGGTAATTTCGGGGGGGGTTTTTGGGTGGGGGTTTCAAAAATATCGTCGGGGAACAAACATAGGGTTTTTTGGGGTTAGGGGTTTTTGAAAAAAAATTTTCCCCAGAAACCTTTGGGAAAAAAATTAAAAATTTGGGTTTTTTCTGGGTCCAAAAAAAAAGTTGGGGAAACCCTGCCGATCCTCACAGGAAATTGGGTAACCGGCCCCTTTTCCGGGGGAAACCCCCCAAACCCCCCGCTAGGGAGGTTAGGTTTTTTGGTTTTGGTTAGGGGTTTGAATTTTTGGGGAGGAGGCCTTTTGGTTTTGAAAATTGGGGTTTGGTTAGGTTTAAACGGGGGTCAAAACCCCCCCGGGTAGGTTGGGGGTTAAATTTTTATTGGGCCCTTTTTTTCTGATTTAAGGAAAAAGACCCTAGATCAGGGGGAAATTTTTCCCCCCCCCAAAAACAAAAACTTAAAAAAACGTGTTTTTCCCTCGTTTATTTTTTCCCACCCCCAAAAAAACCCCCCATTCCCCCCCCAGGTCCCCAAACTTTTTTGGGGGGGGAAGTGGGAGAGTATGGGGAAAAAAACTAGAAATTTTTTCCCAAAATTGTTTGTTTCACTTTATTTTGGTTTTTTTTTTTACATAAAAACCCGGTTTTCGTTTTTTTGGGGATTATTCTAGTGTTTTCCCCAAATTTCCCCTCCCACAAAAAAAAAGTTGGGGGGGCCGGGGCAAAGGGGGGGGTAAATTTTGGTCGGGGGACAAAAAAAATTTTCGGGCGCAAAAAACCCCATAAAATTTTTGAGGGTTTGGGGGATTTTTTAAAAAAAAAACCCCAGATCTGAGGGAAAAAATTTTTGGAATTTTTTCCGAGTTTTCAGAGGGGGGCGTTGTGAAAAAATGGGGGCTATCCTCAAGGGAAAGATTTACCGAAAAATGGTCGAGAAAACCCCCCCCCCAAACCCCCAAGGGTAGGGGAAAAATTAGGTTAGATTGGTTTAGGTTAGGGTTTTGGGTTAAAGGGGGAGGTTTTTTTTTGGGTAAAGGGTTGGGGTAGGTTATATTTTTGGGTTAGGGTTTTTGGGATATTTGGGTTTGGTTAAGGGTTTTTTTATTTGGGGTTAAAGGGTTTGGGTTTGATTTTTGGGTTTGGTTAAAAATTTTGGTTTTTGGTTTAAAAATTTTGGTTTTGATTTGGGGTTTGGTTTTTTTCTTAGGTTTTTCGGGGGGTCAAAAGGGCCCCCCCTAGGTTAAGGGAGAAAATTTTCCCAGGGTATTTAAAGGAAAAAAAACCCTTTGTTAAAGGGAAAATTTTTAAACCCCCTTTCACAAAAAAACCTTTTAATTAAAGTGTTTTTGAAAGGCCCTAAATTTTTTCCCCAAACCCCAAAAAACCCTGGGATCCCACCGGGTTTTCCCAAAAAAAAAAAAGTGTTTTTTGGGGGAAAAATGGGAGGGGGGGGGGGGGCAAAACAAAATAGGAAAAATTTTAAAATCGGGTTTTTTAACTAGTTTTTTTAAGTTTTAACCCCTTGGGGTTGGTGTACCCAAAAAAAGGGGGCTATAGTTTTTATTTAGGAAATTTGGGGGGCTTTCGGAAAACCAAAATTTTTGGGGGGCGGAAAAAAAAAAAAACTGTGTACGGGAAATGACTGAAACCCCCCTTTTTAAGTAAGGGTCCTATTCCTTTTAAACCCCCCCCGGTTAAAAAAAAAAAAAATTTTTTTTTCCACACACTTTTTAAATTTCGTTTTTTGAGGGATTGAAGGGAAAAAATTGTGAAGGTTTTTGGGGGGAAAAAAAAACCCCCCCCCCCACCCCCCCACCCCTTTTAAAAAAAAGGGGGGGGGGGGAAAAAGGGGGGCACTAGGGAAAATTAAACCGGCCCCTTATACCCCCCCTTTAGTGAATTTTTGGCGGCGGGGGGGGGCGTCCCCCCCCTTCCCCGGGGAAAAAAAACTCTTTTTCATCCGCCTCAAAAGGGGGCCTTCCCGGAAAAAAGGGGGTTTAAACTTGGGCCCCCGGTTTTTTTGTTTTAGGGTAAAAAGGGGGCCCTCCAAACCCGGGCTTATTTGTGTTTCCCCCCCAAGGGATCCTCGCGCATGTAAAAAAAAACACCAACAAAAAAACCCGCCCTTTTGGGTTTTTTGAAGTTTTTCATAAACCCACTTTTGGGAAAAAAGCCTTAAAAGAAAAAAAACCAAAATTTTTACTTACCCAAAACATTAAAATTTATTTTGTTTTGGAAAAGGAAAAAAAGGGGGGCAAAAGGGAAAAATTTTCAATGTAAGTGAAGGGGAGGGGGGGTTTTATTTGCAAGGAACTCGGGAAAAAGGGGGCGAAAGGGCGGCAGGGAAAAACAAAAAAAACCCAGGTCAGGGAGCCCCTGTAGCCCCTTGGGGTTGGCCCCTGGGGTCTGGGGTGGGCCCCCGGCCCAACCCAATTTTTGCTGGGGGTTTTCTGTTGTTGTTTTTTGGGCTTTCGAGGAATTTTCCCCGGGGGAAAAAAAAACTTTTGAGGCCCCGGTGATGTCCAAAAATGCTATTCCCCAAAAGGCCCGGGGGAGCTTTTCCCGGGTTTTTTGTGTCTTCCTCAGGAAAACCCGGCCCCCTATTCAAAAAATTTTTTAAACCCCAAAAAAAAAAAAACAAAGCGGAAAAAATGAAACCCTTTTATGATGCGAATAAATTGCTCTCCCCCAAAATTTTTATTTTATTTGTTTATGCCTTTTCCCTTAAAATTTAATTTCTATACTTTTTTTTCAAGGAAACCCAATTTAAAAGAAAAAAAAAAATTTTTACTTACCGTATAAACCTTTTCCTTTCTTGCCCAGGGGGCAGGGGTTAGCCCCTGTTTATGATGGAAAATTCTTTTTCTTTTAGTATTTTTTTCTTCTCTGGGAGGGATTGGGCTTAAAAACCCAAAAACCCAAAACCCCAAATTTTGGCCCCCAAAAAAAATTTTTTCTTTATTTCATCCGTTTTCAAAAATTAAAATAAAAAAGTTTGGTTTTGGGGACTTTGGGCAATATTTTGGAAAGGGGAAAAAAACCAAACGGTTCCCCAATATGAATAAATGCTTTCCAAAAAAACCCGTCGGTTTTTTAAGGGGGCTTTATATATATTATCCAAAGATATTTGTTTCATTGGTTAAAAGAATTAAATGTTGTATTCCCAAAAAAAAAATTTCCAAAAAAATTAAACCCTTTTTAAACCGAATTTTGGTGGCCCCTAGGCAAAAGGTTTCTGTGAAAAAACCCCCATTTTGGTTTGGGGTGTTTGGAAGGGTTTGTTAAAATAAAGGTTTTTGTGTGTGGTGGCCGGAGCGTTAGCCCGGAGGGAACCCCCCTCGGTTGGTTTCCCCCCCAACCGAACACGGGCAGAACCTTGGGAAAATGGTTCCCCCGGGGAAAAGACTATCATTAACGTGGTTCCTTTACGGACCCCAGCTACGCAGATCCTTGTAGCGGCTTCTCGGGATCACCCTGAGTATGAAAGTGTCGTTACATTTTTGTAGAACCCCATGGGAAATTTCTATTATGTAAAAAAAGTTGTACGGAGAGTACTATGGGTTTTTAGGATATGGGGAAATCCAAATTGTATTTTTAGGTTTTACTGGGAAAACCCAATTTTAGGGGACCTTTTTTAGCTTTTAAGGGAAAAGTAGGACAAATACTTTAAAAACGTGCAACAGTGTGTGACAAAAAGAGATGGGTTCACAACTTTTTTTTCACTGACGACCGAGAGCGTTTAAATCGTTGTTTGTTCAAAAACACAATTTACCGGCCCCATCCGCCCGTGACGCGTTACCCTTTTTAAAATTTGTTGGTGATTGGCGAGAGTGGGTCGTTGGGTTCGGGCCCTGGGGGGGGCGGCCCCTTCAGGAAACTGGTGGTCAGGGCTCTTAGAACGTCAATGTTTTAAGCTTACGTAAATCGGGATATAATAGTATATGAGAAAAATGTTATCGCCGTCGAAGGGATGTACGATGAATGAAAACTTGCTGCGGCGCGTTTCAGCTTGAGGGCAGCGACGCGCTCAAGGAGAGTTCCGCGTTCCCTCACGCTCGAACATTGGCCACGGCCCTTAGTGGCGTTCCTGCCGAAAGTGTTTTCTCTTGCTGGCTGTGTCCTGACGGAGACGGAAAGGGCCGGAGAGACCCTGGCGCACGTCAAGGAGATGACAGTGAAATATATTCTCGTCGTGAATCCAATACATTAACGTGCCTCACTGGCCACAGCCTCGACTCCCAAGTGAATCACAACGCTGGAGGAGTCGTGTTTTACTGTAGCCTCACACGCACCTGCCACGTGAGAGAGGCAAGGTCGCGCTTTGTGAATATTTCAGTGTTGCTTTCCACTCTCCCTTCCTTTCCTTGAGGCTTCAGGGAATCAATCAATCAATCTGTTGTGCAATAATCTTCACGTCACTCATCTCCGCCGCCCAAGATCCCCGCACTCACTCCATTGTCTGTGCTGTGTAATTAACATGTTAGCGGCAAAGGCAAATCATCATCGTTTTGTTAATGTTCATGATTTTATGATTCTGTGGAACACGAGGCGGCGGCCGCGTGGTGCCTGGAGGCGTGTGGCGCGGCATCCGGGGTTTGGCGGGGACGAAGGCTGACCCGGGGAGGAATGATGTAGACGTGAGAGTTGTACTAATATGATATGTAAAGAAAAAGAAGACAATGGCCAGTTTTTGCTTTTTTTTAAGTAACTTATTCTTTCCTTGATCATTCATTGCACGATGTTGGGTACGTGTGTCCCGGAGGTTGAGAAGGCTGAGTGCTTGACGTAGCGAGAGAACTGCCGCCTTCCTGTATCAACCCTCCCCCCCCCCTACACACAACAACAGCACCTCTTCCTCTCTCTCCACCATCTTTCTCAAGCATTCTGGCAACCAATTCAGCTGGACAGTGATTCCCCTTACATACATACAGGTCCTTCGCAGGGAGGATAGTCTCGGCCACGTCACCACTGCTCCTTATCGTCACGGGCCATAAAGCCATAAAGCTATTCGCATCCTCCCCCTCCTCCAAACAAAAAGTTCATCGCTTGTCTGGTCATGTAATAAAAAGGAAAAAGCTGAAGATCCTATAGGCTCAGCGTGGGTTCGTGTGTGTGTGGTGTGTGTGTGTGTGTGTGTGTGTGTGGTGTGTGTGTGTGTGTGTGTGGTGTGTGTGTGTGTGTGGTATTATATGACAGCATGTGAACGTGAGTATTGTGGAACGTCTTGAGTGTGTTGGCGTGAGGAATATTAATGGAGGCGTGGAAAAGATAAAAAATCGGACGTGGCTGATGAAGGTTTAGGCCCTGGAAGTAGACCACATCAAATTTTGGAAGACCTTGAGTCACGTCTTGGCCTGACTCGTGACCGCCTGATTGTTCTCGGCGTGGGCGGCGGATAGGCTGATGGAGTGGGCGTGGGAAGAAGCCGTGGTGGAGGTTTTTACTCCCTAAGCGGATGGAGGAGGTGGAGGTAGTTGGTGGCGTGGCGGCGTGGGAAAAGTTAAGCCATTATCTTGGGCGTCGTGGGTCAGTGGGGTCGAGGACGAATGGGTTTGAGTCGAAGGAACGGAAAAAACAAAACTGGAGGAATACAGAGACTTGTAGCTTATTCTGTGTCTGGGGCGTGGATAGACACACACACACACACACACACACGCACACACACACGCACACACACGCACACACACACACCACACCACACACACACACACACACACACACACGCCACACCACGCACACACACATACACACACACACACACACACATACACCACACACACACACACACACACCACACACACACACACACCACACACACGCACAACACGCACACACACACACACACATACACACACACACACATACCACACACACACACACACACACACGCACACACACACACACACACGCACACACACGCACCACACACACACCACCACACACGCACACACGCACACACACACACACACACAACACACACACACCACACCACACACACACACACACACCACACACACACAACACACACACCACACACACACACACACCACGCACACACACACAAACCACACACACCACACACACACACACACACACACACACACACACACCACACACACACACACACACACACACACACACAGTCCATCCATACATCATTGCGCAACGAATTATTTGAAATTTAGTCTCAGGTGATCAGT
>JACEEZ010003199.1:0-12500 GCA_016584305.1 Chionoecetes opilio
CGCCCCCCGGGGCCCGGGGGCCCCCTTCCCCCTCCCCCCCCCCCTTGGGGTCGCGCCGCGGCGTTCTGTGGCCCCCGGGGGGCGTGGCCCGTCGGAGTTGGGGAAAGGGTCGGGGAGAGCCTGTGGGGCCCCGATTCGCGGCGCGGAAAAGGGGCGTAAAAGGCGGGAAGGGGTCTTGCGGGGAGCCGCCGCCCAGACGGTGGGATAAAGCCCCATGTGGAAGGGCAAGGGCCCGCCACTGCCTTTGGTTAGGGGACCACGGGGGGAGCCCGGGCGTGGGAGCGTGTAAACCCGCGCGAAAAGCATGGGGCCCCGGAGAGCCGGATGAAAGGACGTCCCCATCCTTCCCTCTCCCCCTTCAGGGGGATGGGGCAGTTGAGCCACACTAGCAGTGGTGGCCCCCCCCAAAGCGTGCAGGGGGCAGTAAGGGGTTTTAGATGGTGGGGGGATGCCCCGAGGCCCCCTTACCAGGCAAAGCCCCCACACGTGTGTGTTAAGTTCCTGTTGCCCCGTCCCGGCGCCTTGCAGTGGGGGGCAGGGTCTTTGGGTGGGTCGTGGCGCCTTTAATGCGAGACTGGAGGTGGAACAGGGGAGAGCTGCGGGCCCCCGTAGAGTGGGGACCCGGGATTTGGTTACCTCTGAGGCGACCAAAGGGTGGAGGAAGTTCCCTGGGGTTTGGGGCGCTTGGGTGGGGTTTTGCAGTCGTGTTCCTGCGGCGGGTCTCGCAGGGGAAGAGGGGGGTGCCTGGTGTGCCCTTCCCCCCACGCAGGAGGTGGGGATAGGATGGAGGGGCTTGCAGCTGTAATGGTCTGGTGGAGGTGGGCGCGCGGGGTGCGGCGGGGAAGGGGAACCAAGGGTGGGTGTCGGTTTGTGTTGAGGTGGGGGAGTGCGTTTTCCCGAGAGGTTAAGAGGGGGGGAATTCGCTAGGGTTTTGGGGCCCGGGAGGTATGACCCGTTTTTATAGGCCGGGGGGGGAACCCGCCCCCGCCCTTGGCTGGCTGGTTTTTCCCCCAAACAGCGGGGGATTGACCTCTGGGACTTGGTTAAATTCCGGTGAGGAGGTATATGCAGGTTTTGGGGCCCGCGGGGGAAAGTCGTTAGGTTTTGGGCCCCCGACAGAGGGTTGAGGAACCCTCGTAACAGAAGCCCCTGTTTAGGGCCAACGGCAACCCCGTGGGGTAGGGCTGTTGTGGGTGGTGGAAATTGTTGTGGTGGGGGATTATGTAAAGGAGCTGCCGTGGGAAATTTAATTTTGATTTTAATGTCATTTTGCTTGCCTGTATTTTCTTAGTGGAGTGTTAATGGTAGGCCTTGGGACCGAGGGGACGGTCACTTTTAAAAAAAGGGGGGAAATGTTCCCCTGGCGTTAGCGTAGTACGAGTGGTTCTCAACCTTTTTTCATCCATTCCCCCCTTCATAAATTCCCAACTTGTGTGGCCCCCCTTTTTTTTTCCCCCAAATCCCCCCCCGCCAAAAAGGTAAAAAAAAAAAAAAAAAAAAAAAAATTTCATGAAGAGAGCCCCCCTTGCTTTATTCAAATTTTACAGTCATAATTATCTTATTTTTGAAGTTTTCTTGATAGTTTAATTACATCACTTGCCTACAAAAAAACCCAAATTGAATCGGTTTGGGGAAAAAGTTCAAAACTCCATATTTTATCAAATAGGGGAAGGGAAATGTTTCTTTCAGCAGTGACGAATCCGATTGTGCCGACAATGCACATCTCATGTCGGGGTCCAAAACCCAAATTTTCGGTCCGGTCTTTATTCTTGATTTGTAAAAAGGGTGGAGGAAACCCAGGACCCTCCATAAATGGGGAGTTGGGAAAAAAAAAAAAAAAAAAAAGGAAAGAGTAGTCAAAAATGCAATCACATGAGGGGGGGGGGGGGGGGGGGGGAAAAAAAGGGGGGGGGGGGGGGGGGGGGGGGGGGGGGGGGGGGGGGGGGGGGAGAAAAAGGGGGGGGGGGGGGGGGGGGGGGGGGGGGGGGGGGGGAAAAGGGGGGGGGGGGGGGGAAAAAAAGGGGGCCCCCTGGACTCAGATTAAACCTTTAGTCCCAAAATATATCGCTAAAAGGGCAAAAGTGGCCCCACAAAACCTCATTGAAGTGCTCAACAGATCTTTTCCCCTTGCATTTCCGGAAACATTTAAGCCCCCCAAATTTCAAACACTCGATTCAAAACATGCCCTTGGGAAAAGCCGCGCACTTTGGAGTAAAGAGGAGAGTTCATGCCCGAATCCAGTCTCCAAAAGGTTCGGAAAAAGGCGAGAGTTCAGAGCCCCCAGCTTTTACAAAGTTGAGCATTTGCCATCCTCCGGATCTTGAAAATTTTCCAGGATGGTTTTCGACGCCAGTGCAAAAAGATGGGGATCATCAATAAAAACCCCCTTTGGCTTTGGGAGCTACTTTTGACACGCTTTGCACCCTGATTTTGATCCCAGCATCGTGGACCCCCGTCTATACAGACTCCCAAAAATTTTTTCCCAGGGATCCTGTTAGGAAAAAAGAAAGTTTTTCCCATCACATCTTTGCTGTTGTGGTGGTCTAAAGCTGTGACAAAACAAATTCTTCCTTGTTTCACACAAGAAAACATACCTAACAAACACGATGCTGTGCCAAGAATCACATCCGTTGATTCCCCAGCGTATTGAAAAACTACCTTTTGGAGCTTTTTATCTCCTGTGCCTTTTTTCCCTTTTTGTCTCTGAATTCATTAAATTTTCCCCCTTCACGTGTCGTTTTACAAGGAAATTTGTTTAATTTTCCCTTCACTGCTCTCCAAAAACACGCTTGACAAACTTAAAATACATGCTTTATTAAGGTTTACCAAATTTATGGGGTTTTTTGCTTCCTATTTCGAGGGCAACCCCGTTTGCCTCAAATAAATGAGGGCTGTTTTTTGGAAAGCACCAGTCGTCCGTTTCTGTTTTCCCAAAATACTTTTGTGGGGCCAAGAAATCGGGGTCTTTTCGCATACTGTGGATGGTGGGCAGCAAATGAGCTTAACATACTAGGGCTCTAGAACGTTCCCCCCCACTTTGAAAACCCCGTACACACTGAGTTTTTCGATGCCATCGCGAGGATTGATGTAAAACCTAGTTAAGTACTCTTTACTGTACTTTCCCCTTCTCCTAACACTAGACCCTCGCAAATCTACGGAAAAATAAAGAAGACAGAACAACAGAACAAACATTTTGTGATAAGAAAAAGAATGAAAGAAGGGGAAAATAAATAGGGGAAAGTGATAAAATGACAACAACAAAATCCCATACATACACATCCATGGATCACAATTAAACACAACACAGCACACCAAAAAATACACCAGAGAGAGTAAAGTGAAAAATTCACACTCAAGCTAGCAAGCGAAATGTACTTTTAAGAAGAACCCCTCCTTTGAAACACTGCCCCAAATTTAAAAAAAGAAAAAAAATGTGGTTTCCCTCAATATGAGCCTAAAAAAAAAAAGCAGGAATACCTAAATAGGGAAGAGCTAAAAAACAATGATACCCAAAAAATAAGAAATATTTCACAACCCCAAAACAGCGAACCCCATTTAAATTTTCGAACAAAATAAGTAAAACAGTAATGGTTTTGAATCAAATTTTACCCCAAATTTTCGTATGATATCCCGGCCACACTAGATCACGTCGCCTCTCTTCCCTGTCTCCCCTGATCCCCACCCCCCGCCCGTGTCTCTCACCCTTATAGCGTTCGTTTTCCCCCCGTTTTCTAACAAATACACTCACAAACAATTCAATTTCGACACATACTACAACAAGTAACCACATTCAACAAATTTTTGTAACCAAAATTTTTTGTCAACTTAATGATTAATCAATTAAATTTTTAAAACAAAAAAATTTTCTTTGCCAGGACGTGAGCAAGTTTTTTTTTTAAATTTGATTCCAAAATTATTTTGAAAAAAAAGAAATTTTTCAACAGCCCCCCAGGCCCCTTAAATCTTGCCATGGCCCCCTTGGGGGGCCCTGGGCCCCGGTTTAGAACCACGAAAATTGTATGCGATGGTGGTGGTTGTGTTTTAGAGGTTGGGCGTGTGTGTGTTACTGGGGGGAGGTGGCGCGTGAGGGGGCCTAGTGGGGGGACCTTGAGTGCGAGGGGGTGGTGTGGGGTATAGAGCGGGAGTGGGCCCGGAGACGTGTGTTTCTAGGTACCCGGTGGGTCCGGGGAATGGGGCCGGGGAGGACGTGAGAGTGGGTGCCTGCTTCCTGGCACAAAGGGAGTGAGGAACGGGACGTCTTGAGGAACAGACGTACGCCGCTGCCGAGAAAGGAGTCGCGGCGGGCGGGGATCCCGTGGAAGACTGTGGTGGCGTGGTGGTTGTGGTTGTAGTGGTGGTGGCTGTGGTGGCGTGGGGGGAACTGTGATTATGGTGTTGTAACGTCTCTCCTTACGACGGCCTATAGTCCTTGAGCCAGACCAAAAGTAATGCTCCGGCGGGGGGAGTAATTCTCATTATGATTTTCCATTAGACCAATGTCTCAAGTGTCAGAAAAGGTGTGATGGACATCTGAGAACGGTAGCTTAGTGCCCGGATGGACGCCATCTTTGAAACCACCCAGCTCGAAAATGCCCATTTGGTGGGGTACATTGTTGCACGTGTATCTGGACTTCTATACTAGCTATCGATGTGCGGTTGACGACTAAATATACGTCCAATGTGTACCGTCTAAATAAAAAATAATATGAAGCATTTGTTTATAGATTATATTAAAAATCATTATCGAAAAAAAATCATATATTTTTCAATATTTTTTATTAGACTTGTACTTTTTTTAGTGAAACAACACTGGTATGATTTTCCAAATTATGCATTTTGCTACACCGTTTATCTTCTATAAAATAACTCAACAAGTACAACATATCATCCACCACGAGTTTACAACAAATATATGTAAAGAGGCATAAAATGACTTAGGCCGCGCGCTGGCATTATCTATTCTGACGATAACGCAAGTTAGGAATGTCGTACGGAGAGGATTTTAACACCAATACGATATCTAATAAGCAGGCGGAAATTGTTACATAGGAAATCTGCACTTTGGTGGCCATCTTGATTTCAAAATGGCCGCCAATTATATTAATTATTCATTACTAGAGTTTGGAAAGACGTATGGAGCTGATTTTACACCATACGATGTATATTCCTAATAAGCAGCGGAGGTATCATTGAACATGTCATGTTTTAGTCAATAACACGGTATGATCTTCCAATTATACATTTTGCTAAACCGTTTATCTGTTTATAAAGATTTTCAGGCAATTTGGCCTGCATTATATAGAGACATATGCTATACAATATACAGTGCACACAAAGTTAATCATCAGAGTCGCCATCAGAGTCATTGGCATCCTGAGCCCGATAGCATCATCCTGCACCATGTTTGGAGCATCCCTGCAGCTTACACACAACAGTGCACTTCAACCATTCAGTATGCAGGAGCAATCTGACGTCGACACGTCCTTCTGCATGTGCATGAGATGAGATTCAAGACGACATCTGGAGCTGGTAGACCCGCATCCATCGGATTTTGAGCGAACCGCCATCATCGAGTTCCCAGCCATGTCCTGCTGATGGTGCTGGGACGTCTGGCGTTTTCAAGGCTGCGTCGCCAGATAGCCGCCTGATAGTTGGCCCTAAGCGTATGCTGCATCAGGAGTCTTCACAAGGCGGCAATTGTCCAGATTCGATCTGGCCCTTCTTTGCACAGAACATGTGATAACGGAGTGAATTAGCACCGACGATCTTCGTGTTCCTGGCGTACAGCTGACACGTGAAGGCCTGAATGCTATTGAAGACGTCTGTTGGTACATTCCACGAAGATCCCAGATCTGTGAATGCTTGAAGATACAGATCATTCGCTTGCACAAGCTTCAAAGCCTTTATCTTTCCTGGCTAGCCAGAGCACTAACAGTGTCACACCCGCTCCATGCATGAAGCCCTGGCAATGCACTGCAAACTCCAGACCCCAATACCGCAGCCAACTTTGTTCAACTCAGCAGAACCATCGATAGTCAGCTCTTCATCAGACGAGGAACAAAGGTTCGAGTCAGAATGATTGACGTTGGAAAGTTGGCTGCGGTATTGGGGTCTGGAGTTTGCAGTGCATTGCCAGGGCTTCATGCATGGAGCGGGTGTGACACTGTTAGTGCTCTGGCTAGCCAAGGAAAGATAAAGGCTTTGAAGCTTGTGCAAGCGAATGATCTGTATCTTCAAGCATTCACAGATCTGGGATCTTCGTGGAATGTATTCGTTATATCTTATCGTTGTTGGAAAAGTATCGAGTCCCAGGCCCTTGAACTGGGAAAGACTCGTCTATACCGACAGGTGAAAGGAAAGGACTTATTTGCCGTTGAAGCACAGTTCCATTCCGAATGCAGAATGTCCTTCACCACGGAATATCGAAATTACATCCGGGCACAGGAGCGAGAGGAGAACCGTAACGTAGACACTGATCAGGCCCATAGGGCTGCTGCCCATAACGCAGCCTTCAACTTGGGGTCAGGATTTGACTCTCTGTTATTTGTAATTATACCAAATGTCAATTACTCACTTCTACTGACAGCGTACCTAGCTGCCCTACATCACTTGTTAAAGTTTAATAGAAAGGAAACATTGTTTTCTGACTTTTCTCGAATGTTTGTATTTGACAACATAAAGTTTCACCAGGGGGGTGAGTAATATTGGTAACAATTAATGTATGATAGTCATATATGTATGTCAATTGTTTGACTGCATTAGATGGGGGAATAATAGACGATGATTTTGATATGTGAAACTGACCAGTATGTCGTATATTAGTGAAGTTATTGTCATTTATGTTGAAAGTTGTCGGCGAAACCGAAGTAATTTTTCCGCCTTTTTTTAGGTTTTTGACGTTCCATTACTAAACTTGCACCAATTACTGCATTAATTGTTCTTATTACAATAGGCCATGTTATTCTTGTCACGTGGGCACCAAAATTAAATTTGTAACTACATTATTTGTGATTTATGGACATTTTGGTAATTTCGAGAAAGTCAAATATTTCGCGATCAACGATGGCCGCCATACGAACCCCATGGGACATTAGTTGACAGTGTTAACATTGATTTTTGTTTTCTAGACATATTTGTGCATCTAAAAAAGTAGGTCTCATTAGATTGTCCAGGGGGTGCACGTGGGGTCCACTGGACTACTAGACTAAACATGTTGGTCTGAAATATGTAATGTGATTGTCATGGTAACCAAAAAATCACCATGAAGCTACACGATTTCGAAATTTTCATTGCCAGATTTGAAAAGTAGACAACATTTTCTTTCAGTTGGTATATTATGAAGCTGTTACCGCATGGGTACCACGATAGTCGATTTTAAAGACACTTCTCAGTTTTGGCCCCTAGACTATCATGTATCATATCTATAGGTACTCGCATCCACTACCTGGAGATTTCCGTATATAGCTGGCCTTTTACTGGTGGAGTACTTGTTATTAGTCCTATTATCATGAAAGTTTTGCCTTGTGCAATGTAGCAGTCAGGCCTGCTACTTGACTTCTCAATGGGAAGTCAAGTAGCAGGGATGACTATGAAAAATTGAATGATGAAATTTCACTTAATTTACCGTCAATAACACTATCTATAGTTGCCACTGCACTGATGTCGCAGGGGGGCATATATTACGAGTTTTAGCATCACTACAGACTTGTATGTGCCACTGAAGAGACGTGCACAGTACGTAGTTTACATTATCTACATAACACTATACATGTCTTTAGTGACACATGCAAGTCTGTAGTGATGCTAAAATTTGTAATATATGACGCCTGGTGATATTAGTGCAGTGGCGACTATAGTGTTGTTGACGGTACATTCATTTCCCAAGATGTTGTTTCAGAAAATTGCGAATATTGTAATTTTTCGTGAAATTACTTTAGTCTTTTGGTCGGCCATCATGGTGTTTCATGTTTTATCAGCAGCACGAGAAGCTCCTGGTCGTTTTCCCGCTGACTGTACGTAGTGCGCATGCGCCAGTTCTCCTCACATTGGTCCAAGGTGGTCCTGCTCGCTGGGTTGGCCCAGTCTAGCCCGTTCCAGCCCGGTCCAGTCCGCCTCGCGAAAACAGATTCCGCCGCGGATTGAGCCAGTCTAGAACGGTCGCGAAAACGCGCTATAACTAACACGTGGCGCCTGAACAGTGATAAGTTAGCATAAATATATATTACTGTTCATTATTCATTGTCAAGCAGCTGGTCTTAACTAACCATGGAGGGAAGTCAGGGGACGACGCTACCTATAATGGGCTTTTGACTTGGACGGGGCGCGAGATTGGAAACAAGAGGTTTGAGGAAATATATTGTTTGTGAGATACTCGATACATTTTTTTATGGATAAACAGACAAGACCACACGAATAAGGCTCAGACCCTACAACCAGATAAACACACACACAAACACACACACACACACGTACCGTCAACATATTCATCGACCAGACAGTGCAGGGCTTTGTATCACGAGAATCACACGGCGTCACTGACGACACAATGCTCCAAGCATTCTCTATAGCCTGAAGGTGATAACTATAGCCTCCTGCTGGTGCTGGTGGCTATAGCTCTCCGCACGCACACGCACACACACACACACACACAAGCACTGTGAAAGTATGATTTTTCCACTGTGAAATTTGGGCGGTACTGTCCCCCTTGAGCAAGGTGATGGGGGTGTGTTGTGTGTGAGGTCCCAGCATTGCCCAAAGATCGGTAATAATGAGCTTCAACATCGCACTGAGAGTGAAACTGGCAATCCATGGGTGGACAAGACCATGGGTGAATGACACACACACACACACACACACACACACACACACACACACACACACACATATACACACACACACACACATACATACATACATACACAGACAACCACTATCCATGCAAAACATCAGAGTCAAAGGAACGTAACAAAACACGGCCTACTATATATAGCACACTGATATACTATCGCCTTCAATCCTGTGGCTATCAAGAGGGACATACTGGGCCAGCGATGGTTATCCGATGACGTCATCGATCTGGCTCCGGAGGTCCTGCAGTGACAGTTCCCGCACGTTGAGGGAGCGTACGCCTGCGGTGCCGCCGTCACCCTGCAGCCTGACTCAAAGCCACTCCTTCTGCAGGTGGTGAACCACTCGCCGCTGCACTGCCTTGCCTCCATGGGGGAACACAGCTGGGGGCACGGCGGGCATCCACTGGCTCTTGCAGTCCTCTCATTATATATAAGTTGCGGGGCGCAGCTGCCAACTGGCGGTGTACCGTATACAACTCTACAGTCATGCACTGTATATGTACGACCACTTGTCCACCCCTCATGACCGCACTTTTAGACCAGCTGCAGCAGCTGTACCTCTCTCGTACAGGCGCTGTGGTACAGCCTGTGCAGCTTCAGCTGGACAGCCACAGCGGCGGGTTATTCTTATTCGTGTTGGGCCTTCAGCATTGCTCTGAGGCAAGACTCCTCCTACACAGAGTTACTGTAGCTACAAGCGCGGCAGTATGGCGCCGCACCTGGTGAGGGGCCTCCAGCACGGCGTGGTGGAAGCGTTCCCCGCCGTAGAGGAGTGAAGAGACCGCCGATCACGTCAAGTTTACTTACCAACAATCCTGCCAGACGCGCTTTGGAAACACTTACTAATGACGCACACGTGTTCGGCTCAAAGGCTATGGCGTGAGGTGCAACAGTGCCATGAAGCGTATACTACTATCGAGGACATGATGAGATGAAGAGAACGCCGTGAATATCACCATCGTTGTTTTCCCGCGACATCCTGCCACACGACAGCACTACTCTGTGAGTCAGGGCAGCGCCGGTCTGCATATTACCCAAGTCTGGAAAGGTTTCACTACTTTACACTTGAACGCGGCAGGTTAAGTTACGGTTAGGTTAGGTTGGGTTTCCTTCTAGAGTGATTGGTAACTTTGTGTGGGAATCACAATGAGAGCATTTTCAAGTAACTCACTTGAACTCAATAGCTCGTATGTAGCCGCTAAGGAACTGAGCCACACCCAAATGATGACATGGATGACAAGTGATGACACAAACATCTCATTGCTAACACTTAAAACTAAAGATAACTAAAATGAAGGTCATAACATACCTTTATAATATAAAGACACAACGTTTTTCCGAACCAGCAATACAAGAGGTTTAGTGTTGAATCTAAAGCGAACAATATATATAGTTGTATTAGAGAGTTTTTACTAGAGGACAGGGAGCAAGACGCAGTTATAATGGTTGGCTAAGTTTAGTTACTATATAAGGAGGAGGAGAGAAGGAGCTCGACTATAGTCTATTTTATTTAAGGCCTCTTCCATTTGTGCCCAAGTTGCATGAACCAGTTCTTTCAGTTCAGGGTTGGGTTCTGGGTTCAGGGTTGGGTTCGCGTGTCACAAATGGAACGCAAAAACCCCGTTTTTTGTTAACGTTTTGTTTAAAAGAGATAACGAGAGAGAGAGGGAGATAACGAGAGAGAGAGAGAGAGAGAGAGAGAGAGAGAGAGAGAGAGAGAGAGAGAGAGAGAGAGAGAGAGAGAGAGAGAGAGAGAGAGAGAGAGAGAGAGAGAGAGAGAGAGAGAGAGAGAGAGAGAGAGAGAGAGAGATAACGAGAGAGAGAGAGAGAGAGAGAGAGAGAGAGAGAGAGAGAGAGAGAGAGAGAGAGAGAGAGAGAGAGAGAGAGAGAGAGAGAGAGAGAGAGAGAGAGAGAGAGAGAGATAACGAGAGATAACGAGAGAGAGAGAGAGAGAGAGAGAGAGAGAGAGAGAGAGAGAGAGAGAGAGAGAGAGAGAGAGAGAGAGAGAACTCAGCTAGCTGTTATGTGAAGGGATCATATCAAGTTTATGATCGCGGGAACGCATGGCCTCCACCAGGCCTCTTGTATGCCGTCTGACATCCTCTCCGACTCGTGCATGCGGAAAACCCTTCACGATAAGAGAAATAGGGCCCAAGGCGACCATTGTTTGTTATGAACTGAAAACTCTACCCAAGCTACCCGCCTCTCAATGTGAGTAGAGAAAGTTCACGGGTTTTGCTGAGTCACTACGCGCTTTGCCTCGGACCCAGGTTTTCGTGCGCAAATGGAACGCCTGGGGCTACATTCAGAGAGGCTAACTTCCGGTCTCCACGACCTAGCGACTTCCAACAGCTGTTTTGGGCAACTTTTGGCATTCTGCAGGCACATTGATGACGTACTTAAAGACGTTAAGCTGTCAAAACATAGAGACCACGGCAGGGGTGGCGTAGAGCACGCAATATACATAAAAATACTCATAAATTGAGTATTTATGATGTTTTCTGACTCAAGAACTGAACAGGGCAAGTATACAAATGAAATTAGGCCATAAAACAATCTCCTACCCTCGTGATGAGTTTATTATGAGTTTGTTAAGGGGTGATGGGCAGAGTGGTGAACGGCGGCACCTCACACGCAGACCACCTCGCTTGAGTCGCTTCACCATCCCGGCGGGTAGCTGCCACCAACCGCCACGCATCAGACTGAAGGTATAATGGCTCCCTTTTCCTTAATAAAACCCCAAGCCCTTGTCCATCCAGCTGTGATGGGTATCGGGTGTTAGCCGGGGTTTGTGACCCGCCTCCCAGGGTGGTTGCTTCCCCCAAATGGCAGGAAGACCAGTTACGAATAGAGAGATTATCAAGCGGAAAAGATCACCCATAGTGACACCGTAGCGCCACTGCCATATCTCGTACCAGAATCTCCGCGACTTCCGGGTTGTAGAAATCGAGGAAGTTAGTTAAGCTAAACACCGTGCCCTTTAACTCTTTCTGAATGTCTGCCCTGAACTCTTGGGTTCCGCGAACTGGTTCTTGAAATGTCGCAAATGGAAGAGGCCTTTAATATGGTCAAAATGCTCTAAGGAGGCCACGCCCCCTGCCTTCCCCCCCTTTTCTACGGGGCAGCTGATTGCAGTGATTGGTGCACTCAATGTTCAACATGTGTACAGATTACTCGTATCATCATCACTACCAAACACACCATCCTCACTACATAACAGCACTTGACCACTGGGCATTTTGACCATATTAAATAAAATAGACTGTAGGTTTAGGTTTTAATGGCGGATTCTCATTAGTAGAAGAGGCCGAGAGGAAGGGAGAGAGAAACAGTGTAGGGGGGGTGAAGTATTTATTGAAAAGTAAGGTGGAAGTATTGAGAGAGAGAGAGAGAGAGGGAGAGAGAGAGAGACATAGAGAGAGAGAGAGAGAGAGAGAGAGAGAGAGAGAGAGAGAGAGAGAGAGAGAGAGAGAGAGAGAGAGAGAGAGAGAGAGAGAGAGAGAGAGAGAGAGAGAGAGAATGCCCCGTACCGAGAGTCGAGGCGGTAGAGCGACGAATGACGACGTACCGACGAAGGTAAGGTCGCGGTAGAACCTTCAAATCGTTACCGAGAGTGAACAGAAAGGGAGGGTTGGTTGAGGTTTCACGCGG
>JACEEZ010003199.1:20000-30000 GCA_016584305.1 Chionoecetes opilio
AAAATATATATATATATATATATATATATATATATATGTATATATATATATATGTATATATGAAATATATATATATATATATATATATGTATATATATGTATATATATATAGACATTTCAGGGTGACAAAGACACTCGTCATACTTGGGGTTGTTTATGCGCAACGTTTCGCCAAAGGCACTTGGCATCATCAGGCTAAAAATAGTTAAAAATTTAATACATTGCAATGCTAAAAAGCGAACATCTAAAAAATTTATTTCTAAGAAACAGTAAAATATTCCTATATTATCTAAAATTACTAACTAATAAATAAAATATAATTTGTACTTAACGGACCTTGGTGTGTATGCTGTCTGGGTTGGTAGAGGACTGAATGAACACTAGTTTCGTGGGTAACATTTCAACTTGTGTGGGGCGATCGAACCGAGAGTCGGGCAATCGAAACAAGGATAGTCATTTGAGTATATGTAGTTGGTGTGAAATGACTTGGTTATTAAGATCAGGGGACAGATGCTTGATGTGTATGGATTCTAATAATTTAGTGTCACTAGGGTAGTGTGCCTTGGATAGGATACTAAAGTCATTCATAGAAAAAGGGTGATCTAAATCATGTGAGTGTGAGCGGATTGCAGATTGCGAAGGTGAAGAAATGGGTCGACCAGTACGTGCAGAAACACCTTTATGCTCAGAAAGCCTAAGGGTTAGATTCCTTGTCGTCTCGCCGACGTATCTAGCGTTACAACTAGAACATTTGAATTCGTAAAGTTCGTTCATAAACAACCCCAAGTATGACGAGTGTCTTTGTCACCCTGAAATATCAAGATGTACTACCAAATAAGAAAATCAATTATATATATATATATATATATATATATATTTTGGCCCCCCCTTTTTCAACTTTCTGGGTACGCCACTGATCATAAGTAGCCGAGCAATGAGGAGTTGAAGCCAAATAAGGGGAGTGAAAATGTATGCACTGTTTTAATTAACCCTTGTTTTCGTATATATGTACTTACATTAGTTATAAATCTATACTAATGCGATGCAAAATTTCCTCAGGAAGACGATAGTGGTCTCAATTTTTCTTAATATCCATTGGTATTGTCAGCAAATCGGGTAAGAGTGAGGTGTGTAAAGTTGTAGATTTTGGATCAAGTCAGCCCAGTAAATAGCCACCGGTCCATCTCCGGCGACCACAGAGTTATATAAATTATACTACCTAGAGTGCGCGATGAAGACCATACATAAAACATGAGTACACCATACACCATGAATATTATGAGTATTAGGACGAGGTGGTGGTATATAGCTGTGTGCTGAAGACCCTAGACGCACATTCCAGTCTATAACTTCAGCTGTTCTGCTATAAACATTGTTCGAATGCATATAAAGCAATATATACAGCTGTGACGATTATATTATCCTTAATTACACGCCGCAACCTCCCTTATTTGATTCAAACTTTTATGATAAGATATTAAAATAAGAAAGAGTGATTGATTTTGTCGAAAGTACATTGTTGTCATTCTTTTATTGAAGCAGAAGGCATCGCCACGTCAGCCGAATGCTGGCGTACTTCACTGACGTACTTCACTTGCTCAGCAAGAGTTTCTCTTGCCGGTCGGGCAAACATCTTAGAATGATTGAACAGCAAGCGTAATGTTTTCTCTTGCAAGAGAAAACTCGCTTACTCCCCCGCAGAAAACGCCTTTAATAATATATATTTCATGTTTAGAGAAACATAAACAGATATACATTATGAAAGAATGATCTCGTTCTGCTAGTCATGATGCTGTTGGACTTCCCCCTTATCATTAGCCTCATCAAACTTATTTGGGCTCAAGTGAGGAGGAAAGCCAATAAGAACAATTCAAACAACCCTACGATGAAGAGGGCTGAACAAATATTTCTACTTGAGTAAAGTTGGAAGGAAAAACGCGACACGTGAGAGCACTGGGCAGGCAGGGCAGCCTACCCAAGCGGCAGCAACATGATTATAGTTTGATTCCGTGATTTTGGAAAGCAGACCGTAATACTAGACTAAATGTGTCTGGTTTGTGTTCCGCCATGAGGTTTGGGAGAGATAAGCAGCTTGGTGGCGGCGGCCAGTGCCTGCGTAGTAGCGTCACCTTGTATACCACTCTCCTTCACTACCTACAAAACACACGTAACCACCAAACTGTAGAGAACATGCTCACCACTCAGAGGTGTGGAATCTATGGCCTTGCACAAGACAGTAACACGACCACTCCAACACACAAGGAAATACTTGAATTTCAGTACTCAGTAGTGTCACTCCGCACAGCTGATAATATCACGCAGCTCTAAAAATACCGAACATCCTCTCCGAGTTTGAATAAGATATGGTTATCACACTTTTAATAATAAAGATGCATTTTTAAAATATACATATCAGTTAAATAGTGTGATGTATTGATCAAAGGCATATTTTGCTCAACAATATGCATATGAACCAAGGCTGACTCATTGCGGCGTGGTGGTTAGCATGTTTTAGAAAAAGCAGCCTCGTGGGCAGCGCTGAACCGGCGGGACAGATTTTTATTGGTGTTAGTGTTTTCCTATTTATAAATGTGACAGAACACTGTTGCTTCTATACCACTTGAGCCTTGGAACATACTACCATTCTGTCAACAAGAAAGCCACTCAAGATACCAAACACAAGCACAACAGCTGTACAAGCACAAGGTAAATCGTGTTTCTTGTGTTATTGTTGAATGAACCAGTGAGAAGAAAACTGACATCTCAAGGTAAGTCCCATGATAAATGATAATTATTCATCATTGTAACTTCGATTTGTCATTGTAAATTGAGGTATTATTCCAGAAAAACGCCATTCATACTACGAAGGACATCTATGTGTTATATGAGGTACCTTCTGCACATACAAGACACTGGAGTATGTTTTTTCCGTCGGAAATCACTCGTTCTTGAGATATTAAAAGGATGAATTTCTTAGTTAGGTAAAGTATTAAGTATAGTTAGGTATATTATAGTTTAGTATTCTTAAGTTAGGTTAGGGTTAGGTTTCGTTAGGTTTGGCAAGGTCATCTAGTGGTCATAGCCGAAAATTATCATGGAAAATCTGTGGTGTCACCGTGTCACGGCGGGGTGGAACCACTGAGCTCTATAATAACAAGACATAATCTATCATATCTAGACATAACTACGTCACGGTTTGTTTACATCGGTGCATTGCACTGAGCTCTATAATAACTGGAGGGGCTATCTTCTGTCAGCGCCGCGCAGTTTGTTGTGTCGCCACTAGGGCGACGCGCTCTCGCACTTGACGGCCATCTCGAGACACCACCACTCAGCCGCGGAAGTTGAACTGCTGCCCTGTGTTTACTGGAAATTATTTCTTGAATTACAATCAAGATGGTGCATTGTGCAGCCTACGGTTGCAAAAATGGGCACAAGAATACTTCAAGAAAAATTGGGATAACGTTTCACAGGTAAACAAAGCACACTTAGTCCTATTTATCCCGAATATTGAAGAGTCGTAAATATATCTTGTTTCAGTAGATACACTGTTTCTGTCAACATGTTTGATATTGTCAGCATGTTACAGTGATATATCGGATACATAAGTGCAGTGACCATATATATTTAAAAATCATGACTTCACTATACTCATATATACATATGCCATATTTTGCTCGCTATTAATAATTGATGTTTAGCGGTAGGTATACTGCTTCTGTCAACATGTCGTATGTTTTAAATATATGACATGGATGCATATATGCAATATCTATATACACTGAAGCGTTTCAACCTAGTCTATATGTCAAATTAACCTGGCAAGGGATAAATAAAGTCCACGGATCAGTGTAATATGCTACAGTCTTAGGACGTAACTAGAGATGCTTGAATTTGTTTCCATATAAAGCTGAAATACATCAGGTTACTTCATCACACCAGCGTATGACTGTCACATACTTCGTTCTTTAGGTGGAAATTTTTCACAACGTATGAAAATATTGTGAACATTTATAGTCAGCACGATTATGTCGATCAATGCCTAATTTTCATTTCTCCATATAAATTGCTACTTAAGTTATTTTTGCTACCGATAATGTGAATTTTCGATATATAGTTTGGTTTTAACAATGAGAGAGAGAGAGAGAGAGAGAGAGAGAGAGAGAGAGAGAGAGAGAGAGAGAGAGAGAGAGAGAGAGAGAGAGAGAGAGAGAGAAGCAAAATTACTTCGATCAATACGACGCAATATTCTGACTACAAATACCTCAAAATGGTAATATTTCGAAGCAGGTACTGTATAGTAATATTTCATTTATCTTTATTAATAAGGATATACACATGTAATTGTTAAAGGAGGAAGAAAAAACAAGCTGAGTGCAGCATTAAGGCTTTGGGACTATTGTGCGGTGCGCCGGTGGTGTTTCAATATGGCTGCCCGAAGTCACGCGCTCCGAGAGGAGAGCGCCCCTCCAGTTCATATAGAGCTCAGTGGGTGGAACAGTACGCGGCGTGGGTCGGTGGCCGCCTTTCTGGAAATTTACCTAACTTGAATTCATGCAGTTACGAGTCTGATAAGAGAAAATAGTAAACTAATATCAGGGTGAGTCATCATTCACAAGTCTTTTCATGCTATGGTTATCAATACCACCACAGAAGAGGACAAATATGATCAATATTCTATACTATAGGGCAGGGTTTCCCAAACTGGGGGTCGCGATCCCTCGAGGGGTCGCGAAAGTCTTCTGGGGGTCGCGAGATTTCTAGAATGTGCAAAATGCATTGGATAACACAATATTCCTAATTTATGATTATTCTTTTATATCTATTTGCAGTATAAAACAAAACAATGAGTATACCTTCCTAAGCTTTATAATACTGTTACGCTCTCGACCCCATCACACACTCCAGGTGTCTCTGTGAGGCTGATAGGCGTTTCAGTACCAGCTGCTTGACTTACTTAAACAGCGACAGAGTTCGGTATGTAAGGATAGCCGAGTTGTGTATAGTTCGCGTCTTTAACCAACACAGGCGAAGGAAACACTTTGACTCCTTTCTTGCGTTTACTGAATAAAGTCCTGATACAGTTACAGAGTACAAAAACACGTCAACCCCCCCCCCCCCCCCCCCCCCCGGCCTCTTCCTCGGCCGTCGCAGGGGACGCTCCAACACAGTCACAACCCCAGTACTACCACAGGTACACCCCAGGCACAACCTCAGTGCCACCCCAGGGGCAACTCCTCTCCCAGGAAGTCCCCACGATCCCCACCCTTCGCGACTCCTCAGGAGCGGCGCGCGTCTGTCCCTCAAAACGCCCGCCCGAATCCTCACTGCCTCACTGGTGTGCGAGTGTGAGGCACCCCGTCTCACGTCCTCCTGGCACCACCCCCGCTCCACACCCCAACCCGCGCGCAAGGCCGCCCCACCAGCACCTCACCCCCGCTCCACACCCCACCCGCGCGCAAGGCCGCCCCACCAGCACCTCACCCACGCGCCACCCCCGCTCCCAGCTCACACACACAGACACACACAACTACCTCCACCACCACCACTACATGCCTCCACCACCACCACCACCACCTCCCCCACCACCACCACCTCCATAACAATACATTACTACCAAAAATGTACAGGTACATAATCTGACTCTGAGAAAAGAGTCACCACCACGCTCACACGTCCAGTAGCTATACATACTGTCTGTACTTGTATCCTCACTACCCGACCCTTGTTAATGCATTACAAATTCACATCACAAGTCTAAACTTTATTTAGGCTAGACTTATATTTTTGATGCGTGTAAAGCAAGAATATAGGATATAGATTTCACTCATTACGGTATTATTTAAGTATTCATAATGTTTTACCGCATATATTATACTTAGAATGTTATGATACGGAACAATAAGACTACCTATGTGTGTGCTTGTGTGTGTGTGTGTGTTTCAGAGAGAGAAAAGAAAAAAAAAGAAAGAATGTAAAGGTGTCATATTTTCAAAATTGTTCTGGTAAGGGTGGGGGGGGGGTGGTCGCAAGCTATTCAAAATTATCTGTAGGGGTCGTAGGCCAAAAAGTTTGAGAACCTCTGCCATAGGGTGCAGGAAATGCAGAGGAAACCATAACCCATTAGTTGCAGGATGAAGGAGTAATAGTTACGAGCGAGCGCGAAGCGCTCGTGAGTCCTCGGTGGATACGTGATTTTTCTCACTTAAGCGGCTGACCCGACCCGACCCGACCCGACCGTAACGCTTTTCAGGAGCTTATATCTTTGGAATCCCGCTTCCGATTAACAAACGGTCCACGCCATCTGATATTACCAATTCAATCCCTATTTGACTTGACTTGTTTTGTCTCACGTGAGGGGTCGGCATGGCGCGTGGCGCGTGCCGCGTGAGGGGTGTCAGACAACGTTATCTTCCTATAGCTGAGAAACGGCTGTACCGACTAAGTTGAAATTTGGTGTGTGGTTTGAGACCACACACCTAGCAATGTCACACAGGTCAAACTCCGGGTGACGCCGCACGTGCGCACGTGCGGCGGATTTCTACGGGCTCGCTCGTCCTTCGCCGATTAAGGCGTCTTACTGGTACGGATGAGCATGACAAGATATACTATGAATGAGGATTATCCTAGCGTGCAGGATAAAATATAATAGTTTGGAGGATTAATATAACGTTTTATACTCGTATGAAGGATTAATAGTACGGATTAGATTAGTAGGAGGATTAATTCTAGTATACCATAATGCTAGTATATTATTATTATATTATATTAGTATACAAGTATGAAAAATAATGGCACATATTATACTAGTATGAATATATAATAGTACGGATAAAACTAGTTTGAAGGATTAATATTATGGATTAGCTTAGTGTGAAGGATTAATAGTGCGGTATAGACCAGTATGAGGCTGATGCCGTGGTTATCTCAGTAAGTTATTGATTGCCCTTTTGTTAATTGCTGATACTTACCTTCTGACTATCTGCATATTATCATGTCGGGAGAGTTATTTTTATTTTTTGTTTCATTATTATTTAAATTTTCACATGCAACAGTGGTAAAAAAAATTTGAAACGAAATATGAAAACAGTGAAGCCAAGTTAGGACATAATGACCGTAGCTTATTTCCGTAACTCACTATTATTGTGAAGATATAAAAAAAATAAGGCGGAGGAGGAGGAGAGGGAAGATGAAAGAACAACCAAGGAACAAAGATCAAGAATCTGGAATACTTGTAATAAATGGCAAACTGAAAAAAACCCGAAGGAAATTCTGCGTTACCAGCAATTAATGAGTCAAGTAAGTTTTTAGAACCAATTGCGTCCAATAAAAATAATTTGTATGAAAGTTTATGATGTATGGGATATATTTACACTGATAACACTAGTGGTGTACGAGTGTGTAGCTTAAATCACGACAGCCTCAGGGGAAATGCCACACAAATTTAAACCTACATTATATGAGATAAATTGATAACATAGGGAAATATATAATAAATGACAGGGTCGGTAATCAAAAATAGAATGATACAAGGGATTGTAGGCAGTGGCGTCACCGCGGGGGGGCTAAGGGGGACTTAGCCCCCCCAAGTCAAGGACTCAGCCCCCCCAAAATTGCTGCTAGTAGCCTGCTACCCAAAAAACAATAAAAAGGAATATTTATCCAATATTCCATGCCAGAGCAAAACCTTATTTTTCACACTTTTATAGAAAAATTGGTTTGATGTTTCATTTAAATGTTTAAATATGTTTGCTAACAAACCTTGAAATTACTAAGTATATTGTATTATAGAGATATTCTATAGATACAAGTGATAATCCTGATATACCCACACCTGTTATGGAACAGGTGCAGGATCTAGCCACAAAGCCTGAAGAAGGACCCACGCAGCCGAGACTTAAAGTGTATCCTAAAGTACAGTCTGGTTCTCAGACCAGGTCTTTCCAATATGAGTGGTATAAAAGGTATGAGTGGCTTGAATACTCTGTGACAAGTGACCGAGTTTATTGTTTTCCATGTAGGCTTTTTGGCGGTAATGTTGGTCACAAAGAAGTAACATTCACCAACGAAGGTTTTAGGTCCTGGAAAAGATGCATGTAAAGCAACAAAGCACGGAGAATCCACGTATCATGTACATGCAATGGAAAAATGGCTCACTTTAAGATTTCACAGCTGCATGGTAGCGTTCATCAGAAACTCGATAGCCAACACAAACAGCAGGTTCTGGATAACAGAGACTATATTAAAACACTCTTAAACATTGTCATTACAGCAGCTAAAACTAACATGGCATTCAGGGGTCATGATGAATCTGAAAGTTCATTAAATAAGGGTGTCTTTCTAGAGATCTTTGACTTGGTAAGCAAGGAGTCTGAAAAGTTTCGTAACTTAGTAAAAAAGGTTCCAAGAAATGCCAAATATATATCAGGTTTCAGTCAGAATTCTCTTTTGCAAGCTGTTGCTGACTGTGTGAGTGATACTATAGTCAAAGAAGCCATATCAGCACCCTTTTTTGCAGTAATAGCAGATGAAACTAGGGATGTCAGTATTACTGAGCAACTCAGTGTGTGTATTAGGTATGTGTTGGATGAAACCGTACATGAGAGATTCTTAGGATTTATTGCTTTAAAGGATCTTGATGCTGATTCTCTGGCTACTGCTTTGTTAGAGAAACTTGGGGAGCTAGAATTAAATATCAGTAAATTGATAGCGCAGTGTTATGATACTGCATCAGTAATGAGTGGCAGAATCAGTGGTGTGCAGGCACTGATTAGAGAATCAGCCAAAAATCCATGTTTTTATGTCCCTTGCTCTACACACAAATTACAGCTGGTGATAACCCACACTGCTGGATGCTTATCAGAGGTAGCCGAGTTTTTTAACTTGATTTCAGGCCTGATAAACTTCATCCGTAGTTCAACCTTACGCCATGACATCTTTCTAGACTTCCAAAGGGACAGGAAATTGCCAGTTCTTGAGCTTCCCAAAGTGTGCCAGCACAAATGGGAATACAACCATAATGCCCTTAAGGTAATTTTCAAACGGTATGAGATCCTGACAGAAACTCTTGAAGATTTGTCTATCCATGGACGCTCTGGGTACCCAGTGGGAGCCAGGGTAGGGCAGTGGGAGACAGGGTAACACAGGACGGGAGGCAGGTTAACACAGTGGGAGGCAGGTTAAGGCAGTGGGTGGCAGGGTAACACAGGACGGGAGGCAGGTTAAGGCAGTGGGAGCCAGGGTAAGGCAGTGGGTGGCAGGGTAACATAGGACGGGAGTCAGGTTAACACAGGATGGGAGGCAGGTTAATGCAGTGGGAGCCAGGGTAAGGCAGTGGGAGGCAGGGTAACACAGGTCGGGAGGCAGGTTAACACAGTGGTATGCAGGTTAAGGCAGTGGGTGCCAGGGTAAGGCAGTGGGAGGCAGGTTAAATCAGCTTTTAGTTACTTTATCATGATCCTGTACTTTATTCTGTTTAACTACAGTATCCCATGTACCTGTTTTTGTGCAATAAGGGAAATACCTTGAATATATTGTAAGTTTATATATATATATATTTTTTTCATTATCAAGATAAAACCGTACTGAGAAACAAACCAAAACATACATTGTGCAATTCCTTTGTGTTTGTTAGTGGAGAGAGAAAAATGGCAATTTTATTATTTTGTATAAACAGAATAAAAATTTTCTTCATATTATCAAATTTAGTTAATATGGTATGATGCATGGTATAACTCTATTAATTTATGTGTCATGTAATTAAAGCTTAATTCCACTTTCTTCTCTTTTTTGGGCCTCAAAATTACCCTGGAACTGATTAATTTTCAAAATTACCCCCCCGACCCCCCCCCCCTGGATAGGCTCGCTGCGCTCGCCCATCACCACCCCGGGGCTAAAGCCCCCCCAAATTTTTTTTCCTGGTGACGCCACTGATTGTAGGCCCTTCGGACCCATGTATTGATGTTTGTAAAGGTAAAGATAATATATTATATAATATATT
>JACEEZ010003199.1:42500-65000 GCA_016584305.1 Chionoecetes opilio
CCTCTCTTCTTCTCTCTCTCTTCTATCTCTGCTATCTCTCTTCTCTCTCTTTTTCAACACACACACACACACGACAACACAAACACACACTACACCACACACACACACACAAACACAAACACACACACACACACACAAAAACACCAAACACACACACACACATTTGCAGTATTAATTTTTCTCCATCATTCACATGTCCTTTATGTTCGCTCTTCTACTTTGTCTCTCTTTTATTTTATATAACAATTTTCTCTTGTCCACTTCCTTATGTTCCGTGTGTGGAAGTTTATTATAATATTATTGTATTATTAATTTTTAGGATTATTTTTATCATTATCATGATGTATTATACGGAAATAGTTTGGCCAAGTGTTTGCCAAAAAAAAAAGAAAAGCATGGGATAAAAAATATATACTCCAAACTTAATCGCCTTTCGCAAAGTTTATATATAACTGTTTATTTAGTTTTTTGGTATCATGTCAATTAGTCTAAAAGTAATTTGATGTACGAAAACTAAACGTGATATTAAAGCCTTTTTCACGCTCTGGGTATTTTTTATAATTTTTTAATGTGATGATTGGATTTCATGCGCTTGTGATATTATTATTTTAATTATTAGTATGTGTTTTTATTTCATTTGTGTTTAATTGTGTATTTCTCGATTTATTTTTAGTGTTCAAAAGCAGGATTTCTTTTTCCCTATATTGTCATTATTTTAAATGTATGTGTACAGTAGTTACCTTCTTACATTGTTCTGGTAGTTATATGAATAGTTTTTTTCATTCTTATTATTTGTGATAGTTTAGAAGTTTTATTGTTGATTATTGGTTCGAAAATACAAATTTTTACTTTTATACTTGAAGCTTATGAACTGTTACTTTTAGATCATGATATACTATGATATTTACACTCAACCCTGGCTATCGTGAATTCGGCTATCGCGTTTGTTACGGCTATCGCGCATTCTGTATCACGGCAATTCGGCTATCGCGGTTTTACGGGCTATCGCGCATTCGGAGTTATCACGCATTCGGCTATCGCGTGTTATGGCTATGTGCATTCCAGTAGTGCGCATTCGGCTATCGCGCATTCGGCATCGCGTTTTACGGCTATCATGAGGCTGTAATCAAGTATGTGGCGGGTAGCATATTTGTGTGTATTGTGATGTCGTCCACAAAGTCGTTAAGGTGGCCGCTAATAATTATTGACAATGTCTCCATTTACCCTTGCCTCCTCCTTTCCTATTCTTCCTCGCTTCTTCTCTTCTTCTCTTCTTCTCATCTTCTTTCCTCTTCTTCTCTCCTCTCTTCCTTCCTTCCCTCCCTTCTTACCCCCATTTTTAGTGCAGGTTTTTTTTATTTATATTTATTTTCATTTAAACCACACTTTCGTTCGTTCGTCACTTTATTTTGTGGCCTCTACTGTGCCTTTTTTTGTTTTTGTTTGTTTTTACTGTATATTTTTTGGGAAGCTTATAATTTTGCTTTTTTTCCTTTATTTATTGTGTAGTGAATTGATTTTTTTGCTTTTTTTGTTAAGTAATTTTTTTCTTCATTTGGTGGTGGTGAGTTGGGATGATTTTTTTTTTTTCTCTCTCTCTCTCCATTTTTTTTTTTTAACATATTACCTTTAGTATGACGGGAAAAAAACCCGTCAGTTAATATCAACCGCCATAATGCTTAAAGAGTAAATGATTAGTTAATATGAACATTCACTCTTATCCAGACGATAATTATTAGCTAGTTTATTAGTGTTATATACTTGGGTGTGTTCTATCGATCTTGAATTGTATGAACTAGGATATCGCAGGGAACAGGGTAGTAGGAGTATTAAGATTCTAGTATTAGTTATTAGGTATTATTTAGTATTAAGAGTATGGGTAGAGTGGTGGTGGTGGTAACAGGAAATTTTCACAACTGTAGTTAACAGAAGCAGTGTACCAGTAGCAGCACAGCCTAACCGCTCGCCTACCCACACATAACAGCATCACACATCTACTTTAACTTGCAGTGTGTGTGTGTTTGTAGTAGTGGTGGTGGTGGTGATGTAGCAAGCTGATATATACTATAAGCCAGACAGAAAGAAAGGTAGACAGAAAGAAAGAAAGAAAGAAAGAAAGAAAGAAAGAAAGAAAGAAAGAGAAAGAAAAAGAGAGAAAGATAGGTAGAGAGGAAGAGAGGGAAAGAAAGATAAAACGAAAGATAGAGAGAAAGAAAGAAAGAGGGAAAGAAAGATAGACAGAAAGAAAGAAAGAAAAAAAGAAAGAAAGAAAGAAAACAAGTAAAAGGGAAAGAAAGAGAAAGAAAGAAAGAAAAGAAAGTTATAGTAGGGTGGTGTGGGGGGACACCGTACTATTAGTGGAAAAATATTCATAAAAAATCCATTTTTTACCTGAGAGAGTGCACACTGTGCCCAAAACAAACTTCACAATATGGCCCACCTATGGGACCTCATTGAATACTTAATCAAGATAATAAGGTCATTTAAGGTTTTTTATAAAATTTTTGGCACGGCGTCCGGTGTCCCCCACCACGGGTGGGACACCGGATCAGGTATGGGGGGGCACCGCTATGATATTTTTAAACTCATATTACATCAAACTTTATGTGTTTTTTTTGCCTGAAATCAAACATAGATGCGAAGCCCTAGACACCCACCATTATTATTAGGTGATGAAGATGAAAGATAAGCTCATATAAAATAGCATTTATTAAAAGATAGTCTAGGTATTTTTATGCTCACTATGTCAGAAGTGCATCACATGAAGCATGCAGCGGGGAAACACCTTCACCAGGTCAGACTGACCTCTTGGTGATTGACCCTTGGAGGTCACCAGGACACCCTTGCACTGTCTGATCAATCAGAAGCTTCATCTAGGATGGTAGGGAAGGTGAAGTGTCTCGGTGTTAGCGGACTTCATCCGGAGGAAAGAAAGGTTAAATTTTCCATCCGCAGATGGCCAACCACCCTGAGCAACATAGCACCTAATGTGCCCCACCACCCCTTCCTCCTCCAGCTTAAGACTGAACAAGAAAAAGTCCCCCACCTGTGATGTTTTCGCAGCAAAAGTGTATGATGCTGCAGTCCAGGGTTGCCCTCGTCGTACCTCATCCGAGTACTCGGAGGAGTCGTACAGCTGAAGTCGGACATCATCAACCTCCTCCCTCGGCAGTGGTTGGTCTTCTCCGGGACAGGCACAGACTTCTCCGCTAGTGGACCCTTCTTCTTTCCCAATGGTTTCTTTCAGCCGCTGCCTTCTTTTGTCTATCCAGCTTCTGCCCTTCTCTGCCTTCAACATCAGGTCAGATTTATTGCCTCCTCATTCTCGGTAAAATGCAGGCCCGCACCCTCTTCCGTCCCTTTCCATAAGACGGTGATTAGCCTTATGGACGGCGCCCGACACACTCTGGGGTTAAGGCATGGTCTGTGAGGAAGGGGTCTTGTCCTGGTAGGTTGGCAGGGTGCGTCGTGCTCGGCCCGGGAGGTGGCAGGGTGCATCGTGCTGGGGCCCGGGGTGGCAGGCTCTGTCGTCTGTGGCTCGGGGTGGCAGGCTTTGTCGTGCTGGGCCCGGGTGCAGGGGGCGTCGTGCTGGGGACCGGGTGGCAGGCTCTGTCTGCTGGGGCCCCAGGAGGGGTGGCCGGCTTCTGTAGTGATGGTGCTCGGGGTGGCAGGCTCTGTCGTGCTGGGGCCCGGTGGTGGCAGGCACATCATCTAGCGTGGAGGGACACAGCGGGGAGGGGTTATAGCTTCTGAGGTATGGCCTTCAGCAGTTCGCTCCTTACATATGACAAACTTCCTCAATCAAGAAGAAGTGGATTAGTAAATTCCACTACAAATTCTGGTGGGTGCCGGTCGCTCGGTTAAATGCGCTCCTACAAACACATCATCTGGGAAGGCTGGTTGCGATTGAAGTGGCCATTATACCAGTCGCCCGGCAAAACCACTGAGAATTGTTGGAGGGGGTAGTGGCTTTGGTCCATGCCTCAGAAGCAAACTCTGGCAACTTGTGGACTGTTATTGCTTCGTTAGGGGGCATGAGCGCGTGGTCGTTCAGTAAGGGCACGCAGGAATGTCTTAAAAGGGAACAAAGACACTCACATCAATGGCTGGAGTTTGTTCTGATTGTATGGGAGGCAATTGGGTAACAATACGATACCATGCATTATCGCAACTCAAACAGGCAAAATGTTCATGTGACATTCAGCATTGTCCATGATCAGAAGGAATTTGTTCTCTACAGAAGAAACAAGACTTATCATGGAGATGCTGAAAGTGTCTGCCCACGAAGCATTCACCATTCAATCCAGCACTAGGATGCAAATCCCTTTAGGAACAACAGATTCGTGTTCCTCATGAAAGCGGGATCTCCTAATCGGCATCTGGGAATTATAAACATGGAGGGATATGGGACTGCCCCACCAGCATTATAACGGCCCACAAAACGTCAGCTGTACCGCGTTCACGAGTACCTGCGTGGCACGCTGGCCTCTCGCACACACAAACCTTGACTGGCCTTCATAACAGCGACAATGCAACTCTCATCAAATTGTATATCGGTTCCGGCGTGAATGTGTATTCTCCAAAGCTAAGTGTAAGCCCTTTAAAGAAGGTTTCCACATTGACTTTGTTGAAGGCAAAAATCCTGGCAAGACATCTTCCACGAGGCCTTCAAGACAATGTTTATGGATGACGGTTTCATGAGGCTATAGATACAGCCTATGTCGCCATTTTCTTCTTTCTCCCAGGCAGCAGGGAGCTCTTGCTTCCCACAACTATGGCATACTGGACACCATCCTACCACACGTTCATGGGCACAGGCCGTTAGAACATCTTGGCTGGTGTGGAGGTATTAATCAGCAATGTAAGTTTCTTGTTGAGGGGCTGAAAAACCTATTGCTACGGAAGAAACAGCCCATATAGAGTAACTCCATCCGAAAGCTTCTTCGATAGATAGAAGGTCGTCCGTAAGAAACAAAATGAATTAGGACTTAAAAGGCCCTTTGGCTGGCAAACAAAGTTGACCAAAAAATTAATAAATAGAGCGCTTGAAGGATCCTTTAAACAAAAGGAAATAATTAGGGAATTAGAAAGGCCCTTGCTGGCAATAAAAGCTAAACAAAAAAATGAATAAATTTTAAAATCTATAAATCTAGAGACCCTTAAGCTACTCCTGAGGTCTTTTTGCATGTACCTCTCCCAGGGAGACCAAAGAAGACGTGGGATGAGAGTCATACAAAATAGACCTTGGGGAATATGGAAAACTAAATAGAGCAACTTACGCAAGAGTTGGTTTTCTTGATGTTGAATCTGTCAGCGGCTTCTTTCAGGCTGCAGATAGTGAGCCAAGCGGGTGCTTAAAGGCCGCCTCCAGGTCAGTGCGCGTCCATCTGCTTGGCGCTCTTCCCTGACATATTTGCGAGGCATCGATGACGGTGATGGCGGTAGGTTAGGTTAGATCTGAAAAGAGTTAATTGACATTAGACATCATGCATAGTTAGGTTAGGTTAGTTTAGGTTAGTTAGCCTTAGTATTTTTTACAGTGTAGAGGCGATGCTTGCATGGCCACCACTTATTACTGGTGGGAATATGAGTCTGGCAATATTAGGTGGGGGATCACCGAAACGTAGCCCATGCCCCAATATATGCAGTGTAAATGTTTTTTGTAACCATAAAAAAATAATTCTAGATCATTCTAATAACATAAATCACTTAATAATAGTTTAGTTCATGGCTTATAGAATAATAACACTGATATAGCATCATAATTTCAATACCAAATCACCCTTCAACTTTAACCACAAAAAAACACTGTTCCATCTAATTTAAAATGCACTAGTTCACACCACCATTTAATATCATGATCATTATGCATAGTCAGTCACTTTGTCTTATGTTTTTCTAAGTAGTATTTAAAAAATATATAGGATTTCCAAAATCGTAGTGATGCGGGGTGATCACGAACGTCATGCCCCGAAAATATGCCAGTGTTAAATGGTTTTTTAACCATAAAAAATTCATTCTAGAATAATTCTATAACATAAATCACTATATAATAGTTAGTTCATGGCTATGCATAATAACACTGATATAGCCTCATAATTAATACCAATGCACCTTCACTGTATGCCCAAAAAAAACACTGGTTCCATTTAATTTAAATGCACCTAGTTCACCACCACCATTTAATATCATGCGAATATACATAGTCAATCATGTTTGTTATGTTTTGTGTAGTGTATTTCAAAAAGATATAAGCTTTTTCAAAATTTCACTGTACGTTGTCCCCGCACTTCACCAACGTTGATCCACCGTGCCACCAATTGTTTTGTAAATAATGCCACCGCGGCCCTGTTCGAAAGCATGCACTACTTTTTCACTCAATAACATGCAAATTACGGTATACCTCGTATTGCAACTTACCTCACAAAGAATCACGCCATCCACAGCCGACCATGAGACACTATATAAGAAACGGCGAAAAGTAACAAGGAACATACGAAAAATAAAAATTTCTTACCTGGTAAACACGGAGGTGACGCTGACGCTTACCGTGCTCGCATGTAGTTCACTGAGGGTGGCGCTGCATCCGTGGTGGCATGGTGGTGGCGCGAAATTTGAATTAATTTTCGCGTTGTAGCCTTCGTACGGTGATCCCCCCCGTTCGGTGTGACCCCACCCCACCCTACAGGGCTTGCCTACTTTACTGGGGCTGAGAATGCTAGTGAAGTATTATTGTTAATGTTTATTTATTTCGTTTTTCTACATCATAGGGAACTTGTCCAGGGTAGGACAAAATGAGTAACAAATACTTCATGTCCTGTTTGTCTGGCTGTCTCTGTCTGTCAATAGATATAAGATAGATAAAAAGATGTATAAAAAGAGGGATGTTTTGACTACTTTGAGTCTGGGAGATTCTTGACAGTCCTCTCTTGAATAAAGAATCAAAGTTATTTTTTATGAAGGCGGAAAAAAGGAAGAATAATTAATTAAGTGGAAAGTTTCAGAATTTACCAGTGTTTTTATGTTTGTATGTATGTTTTTTGTGTGTGTTTGTGTGTGTTTATGTATGTAAGGATGGATGAATGGATGTGTGTGTGTGTGTGTGTGTGTGTGTGGTGTGTGTGTGTGTGTGTGTGTGTGAGAGAGAGAGAGAGAGAGAGAGAGAGAGAGAGACGAAGAGAGGAGAGAGAGAGAGAGGGGGGGGGGGCGATATTTCTCAGTCCTTGGGTAAGCTCCTAACCAAACCTTACCAACCTGGAACAGTCGTACGAACAAAGAAATCTGAGTTCTCTAGTTCGATGTTTGGAGATTCGGAGCTCCCCAACATGGTAAGGGATCCCAACGAAACAAAGACGGCAGATTCGGTACTGTTGGTATGCCTGAGTGGCGGAAAATATAAACATTCCATCCAAAGTCAGTAAATAATTACTATTTACACACATATAAATAATAACCGATTATTTATAATATTCTACTTTAATTTATAAATTATATTTTGTTACATTTTATTATATATAAATTGTTATACATGAAATTATATAGGCTATAATAAATTTTTTTATTTATAATTATTACTTTTACTTATAATAATAACTTCACATATAACCACTTTTGTATATCTTACGCATATATACCTACTAATATTACTGAAGTATGGAAGAATATAGGGTGACAGATAAAATAATTAATTAAGGCAGATGGCCGTGAAAAATATGTCGTCTGCTTGACAGCTGGTGACGTGCCTTCGCTGCGGCCATCCAAGTTCTTCTAAGCTTTTCTCCAATTATTTCATTAAAACCCTCTATCGTGTTGATGCATTGTCTGCTAATTTTTTTCATCTTATGCAGAAGAAAATATAACCAAATGGAAGAAAGAATTTGCTGTATTTGATAAATAATTGCAATGGTAAGCTTCGTTCGGGTGGCACTAGGCTGCCCAACTCGGCGTTACCAAAGGTTCCAATCTATGGTATCGATACAAACCAACGGCGGCGCAAAAGACGACTGAAAAATCGGATTTGTTGTTGGTGATGGAAATGCCCGCTTATTGGTAAGGACCCCAACGAAAGGGGACGACTAGAAATCGGCCCAGAGTGTTGTCCGGGGTCGTCATTCTCGGGGTGGCGGGATAGCAATGGTTAATCAGGATACATAATTACCGCCCAGTGCTGAAGGATGAGCTGCAGAACTACATAGCGCGCCAAAGCATTGTTCGCGACATCATAACACAGCGCTTCCATACGGGAATTCAGAAAATGTACTCTATGGCAGCCTACTGACTTCCGAGAGAGATATCTTACATATGGCAGCTTGTTTATAGCACGGGCAGTCCATCAAGACCGTTGAGGAATGTTCAGATGCCACTTGTCAATTATAGACGAAGCATTTAAAAAAGTATCGCCTTCCTTCCCGCGAGTAATTTGAACAGAGGCGCATTGGTATGACTATTATTATTTTCATAATGAGTGGCAAGAAAGACCTAACAAAAGAGCAAATTAAAGTTATTGTATCTCTACACAAGGCAGAGAGGCCAGTGGAAGAAATATCAAGGATTGTGGATGTTACGAGGAGATGTGTGCATAGGTGGGTGGAAAGTTTGACGGTGGGTTGCATCGTCGCGACAGCCGCGACACCAGAAACATTATAAGTGGCCAGGGCGGGGGTGTTAAAACATCAGCAAGCACGCTAAATGTTATGAAACGTCAAGTGGATGCCCATCCTCAATTTAAGAGCAAGAAAAATATTGCGATATGACTTTTACATCCTCGCCCTGGCCACTTATAATGTTCTGGTGTCGCGGCTGTCGCGATGATGCAACCCACCGCAAACTTTCCACCCATTATGCACACATTCCTCCCTAACATCCCCAATCCTTGATATTTCTTCCACTGGCCTCTCTGCTTGTGTAGAGATACAAAACTTTAATTTGCTCCTTTGTTAGGTCTTTTCTTGCCAATCATTATGAAATAATGATAGTCAAACAATGCGCCTCTGTTCAAATTACTCGCGGGAAGGAAGGCGATATTTTTTAAATGCTTCGTCTATAAATAATTGGGCAAGGGCATCTGAACATTCCTCAACGGTCTTGATGGACTGCCCGTGCTTTTAAAAAAGCAGCCTATGTAAGATATCTCTCTCGGAAGTCAGTAGGCTGCCATAGAGTACATTTTCTGAATTCCCGTATGGAAGCGCTGTGTTATGATGTCGCGAACAATGCTTTGGCGGGCTGTGTAGTTATTAATTGTAGGTTTTTTGCTGCATTCGCTTTCGTTTTGTTTTTGTTATTGTGTTTATTTTACGTTATTGTTGTTTTGTTGTATGTGTTCGTGATTTTGTTTGTTTATCATCTATTGTTGCCGCTGTATTTATTGTTGCAGTTATTATTGCATGCTGTTGCTTAAGTTAATATTTTTTGACTGATTGTTTGTTGTTGTTATTAATGCTAGTATTTATTTTTGTGCATGTTTAATGCTGTCTATATGCTATCTTTTTCGCAAACACTAATCCTCTCGGCTCACTACTCTCTCTCTCTCTCTCTCTCTCTCTCTGGAAATCATATTTTATTCATTTTTTCCCTCATAATGAGTCACTGAAAAAAATATCTATCTATATATTATACATGTATCTATATATTATATATTATATATATATATATATTATATATATATATATATATATACACTAGCCGCAAAGCCGCCCTCCGGGCGGACTTTTTGGCTAGTCCTGCGGGGGGCTATTGGGGGGCCTTCAGCCCACCGCCTGTGTTTGGGGGGCCAAAACAGACTCTCCAGTACCCCCTGCTAACTTTCCTGAAATCAGGGATGTAGAAATGTATGTATTAACCCCCAAACCCCATTCACATCCCCCCCAAAACCCATTCACTCACCCACCCTTTACCCATCACCACACACCATTCACTCACCCATTACCCACACCCCCCACCATTCCCTCACCCATCACCCATCCCCCCCAAACCCATCCCCCTCACCCATTCACTCAACCATCACCCCACACCCATACCCATCACCCCACCCTTTATCCATCACCCTAACCCTACATCAAGGGTTCCTCAATTCTGCAAACCGCTTTTTTTTCACAATTCTCGCTAATAGGCTGCTAAAAAAAAAAAAAAGAAAGATCGGATCATCTCATAAGTGGGTTTAAAAAACCTTCCCCTGATCAACCTGGTCCAAAACTGTGCCATATGATGGGATTGCGCCCCTGGGAACGGAACCTAGAGCGGACACACACACACACACACAGGGCAGACAACACACACACTTTCGTTATATTATTATAGATAAATATATATATATATATAAAATATATATAATATATATATAAAATATATAATTATTATATATTTATCTTCTATATTTAAAAAAGCGAAAGTGTGTGTGTGTGTGTGGTCTGTCTGTCCGCTCTGGGGGCCGCCCCTTGTGGCGGAAATCCCCTCATATGGCACAGTTTTGGAATCGGGTCGAACAGGGGAAGGTTTTAAGCCCACTTATAAGATGATCCGATCACCCTTTTTTATTATTTTTATTTTTTAGCAGCCTATTAGCGAGAATTGTGAAAAAAAAGTGGGTGTTGCGAGAATTGAGAACCTTGATGTAGGGTGAGGGTAATGGGTGAGGTGAATGGGTGGGGTGATGGGTAATGGGTGGGGTGCAGGGTGAGTGAATGGGTGGGGGGTGATGGATTGGGGGTGATGGGTTAGCGGAATAGGTGGGGAGGTGATGGGTAATGGATGAAGTGAAGGCGTGTGTGTGCTGGTAATGGGTGAGTGAAATGGCGTGGGGGGTGAGGGTAATGGGTGAAGTGAATGGGTGGGGGGAGTGATGTGAATGGGTGGCGTTGATCTACATTTTCTACATCCATGATTTCATGAAAGTTAGAAGGGGCTATCTGGAGAGTGTGTTTGGTGGGCGAGGCCCACAAACGCCAGGTGGTGGGCGAAGGCCCACCAATAGCCCTACGCAGGAGCTAGCCACAAAAGTCGACGGATGGGCGGCTTTGCGGCTAGTATATATATATATGTATATATATATATCTAATATATATATATATATATATATATATATATATATATATATATATATATAATATATATATATAATATATGTAAAGTGAATTTTGGTATTGTCACTTTTAGGGTGAGCAGAACAGGAAACTCTGCTTTGATAGTCGTTTATTAACTTTGGGTAAAAGGTAACACAGGTAAGGGACTCCGCGGACTGGTGAGTTGCTCCTGCCGTGGATTTGGATGTGACTTGGTGACTTGAAGATTTGTGAGTTGTTTGGTACGAGGTCTGTGTTCAAGTGACTCTCCTCTACCAGAAACCTCTTTATAAAGGGTCACGATACTCAAGACCTGACGCCTAATGACCTGACGACCTGAAATTTGGCGAGGCTGAGGTCGAGTTTAAAGGATTAGCGTATTGCCTAGGGATTGGATTAGCCAGGTGTTCCAGGACCCAACATCAAGTATACAGAACACAGAACACAGAACACGGTTGAACACCAATAATAATACTAATACTAATACTACATATGCTCGGTGACGCTACCCGAGATGTCTTCATCTCGTCAAAAGGAATAATCATGAAACTGAACAAAGTAGACCGGCATGGTACACAGACATATGAGTACGAGAAAAGAAAAATATTGAGACAATACAAACCTATGTACAAATGACATCATAAGGTACATGGAAAAGAGAGAAACAGAAGGAGTTACTTCTGGGAGTGGAGTGGTGTTATTAGACGTAGAAGCGTCTGTGGCTACATACGCGACGAAAGTCTTACGTTATCGTTTTGAACGAGAAAGGCGACCAGCGGAACGACGACATGGTCTGGATGGTGAATGTTGGTTAGGCATTGCAAGTGGAGAACTAGGAATGGAGAACACTTGTATCAGAGATTGTCAGAGGGGTGCATGTGGAATATTGTTGCCTTTTGAATTTGGGAAAGGAAGGAACCTCGTGCACCCGAGTGACTGAAGTTGGCGCTGGTGGGGGCATGATGACGGTAGGATCCCAATGTTGGAGAGGTGGAACAGGTGGAAGCGGGCAACGTCGGTGGATGTGTGGAGGGACGCGGCAGGGGGGTGGAGCGTAGAAGGGGATGTGGGGGAGGACGCGGCAGGTGGACAGTTCGCGTGGATGTGTGGAAGACGCGGCAGGCGTGGAGGCGCGTGGATGTAGTGGAGACGCGGCACAGGGGTGGAGCGTCGCGTGGATGGTGGTGGAGGACGCTCCCACGGCGGCGTGGAGAGGTCAGGGGATGTAGTGGAGGACCGGCGCGTAGAGGGTCAACGTGCGTGGATGTGGTGGAGGGACGCGGCAGCGTGGAGCGTCGCGGGATGTAGTGAGGACGCTACTGGCAGGGGTGGAGAGTGCGTGGATGTGGTGGAGGCGCGCAGCGTGCGAGCGTCGCGTGGATGCAGTGGGGACGCGGCAGGGGTGGAGCGGTCGCGGATGTGTGGAGGACGCTGCATGCGTGGAGGTCGCGTGGATGTAGTGCGAGGACGTGGCAGGGCGTGGAGCGTCCGCGTGGAGTAGTGGAAAGGACGGCGGCATCGGCGTGAGCGTCGCCCCCCGTCGGAGTTAGTGGAGGAACGCGGCAGGAGTGGAAGCGTAGCGGGCATGTGGTGGGGACGCGGCAGGCGTGGAGCGTCGCGTGGATGTGCGTGGAGGACGCGGGGAGGCGGGAGCGTCCGCGTGGATGTGGTGCGGGAGGAATGCGGCAGGGGTGGAGGTGCGTGGATGTGGGGAGGACGCGGGCAGGGTGGAGCGTCGCGTTGGATGTGGTTGGAGGAAGCGGCAGCGTTGTACCACGTGGAGGAAAGGTGACGTAAACGGCGAGGTTCTGTGTAGTGTGGAGTTAGTGGAAATGTGGAAGTCAGGTGGACGAAGCGTTGGTGGAGGCGATGTTGAATTCACGCGGCGTTGGAAGTACGGGTCGGCGTGAGGTGGGAGGCGATGTGAATTACGTGGAGGGGAAGTCCGGGCGGCGTAGGTGGGAGGCGACTGTGGCCTTACGTGGCGTGGAAAATAAGTTCCGGGCGGCGTAGGTGGAGGCGATGTGGCGTACTGGCGTGGAAGTCGCGGCGGAGTAGGTGGAGGCGATGTGGCGGACGTGGGCGTCAGAAGGATTACTGTTACAAATCCATTGCTGATCACCAGTGTAAAGTGAATTGGGTTATGCACTTTTAGGGTGAGCAGAAAAAGGTAACTCTGCTTTGGATAGTCTCTATTAACTTTGGGTTAAAATAGTAACAAGGTTAAAGGGACTCGCGGACTGGTGAGGTTGCTACGCCGTGATTGGAAGTGAATTGGACTTGAATATTTGTGAGTTGTGGTACGAAGGTCTGTTTCAAGTGACTATCCTCTCAGAAACAGTATTTATAAAGGAGTCAAGATATCAAGGACCTGAGACTAAGGACCTGGACGACCTGACATTTGGCGAGGCTGAGGTCGAGCTTAAAGGATTAGCGTATGCCTAGGATGGGATTAGCCGGTGTTCCAGGATCCAACATCAAGTATACCGAACACAGAACACAAGAAAACACGTTGAAACCAAACTACTACAATACAATACTACATAATAATCTATATATAGTATATATATATATATATATGCGAAATATATTTGAATATGCGAAAATCCACCCGCCAAGTTACCATCCTAAAAACGGAGTTTAATGATCAGGGAAAATATAATAATATAATGGGAAAATATAAGGAGTGAGAAGGAGGAAGAGAAGGAAGAGTGAAAAAACGGCAGCAGGGGTGTCGGGAATGAGAGAGGGAAGGAAAGGAGGAAACGATGAGTCAGAGGAAAAGCCTATCTGGGTTTTTTTCCACTTGTCTGTTTATCTGTCTTTGTTTGTCTATCTATCTGTCTCTTTACCTGTCTGTTTGTCTCTGTCTCTGTGTCTTGTACTGGGGGAAGTGTGGGGTACTTGCTTCCTAGTCCAGCAACTTAGTACAGTAGTATCAGAACACTCAGACTTCAGACGTCTAGTGGTGTTTTTCAGGTGAGACAGACACTTAGGTGGCTTATTGTAGATATATACAAGGCATATATACTACGGCAAAAATGTTGTGGGGAGGAAGTCCACCTTGTATCCGGCCTCTGCAGGCCTAGCTCTGTCTCTAAGTAGCGGAGAGATGGGCGGCGGCTTTCACTTGACACAGCGGAGTGTTGAGATGCCGTGTATTGTAATGTTGTAGACCAATATGAATAGTGAGAGGTCTATCAAATGTTCTATTATCTTTAGAGAGGAAGGACATATATTTAGATTAAAGATACATGGAATAACTGAATAGTGATTCCAGTATTCAATCTAATAATACTATTAGGTTTAGCCGTGTGTGTGGTGTGTCGTGTCTGTCGGTCTGTTTTGGGTAGCCGAAACTGTAAATTCAAATTTTGATGAGAGGTAGGCTCTAAAAAATCGCAAATAAATCGGTAGGTGGTAAGCGGCTTGGTCCCATGTCGAGTTGAATAATTTTAAGTGGGTTTTGAGGCTAAAAAACATTAATGACAGTACTAGATTACAGGAAAACTCTGAAACGGTAGAGTCTGCCGCATTCAACAGACTCAGTAGACTCATGGACGTTGTGGCGTGTGTTGAGTGGTTGGATAATAGTGAACACAACGGGTTGGAATCACACCGGAAACTGTGGTATACCCCGATAGCACTTTGACCAGTGACCAACGGACAGCAAACGATTGGAGTTAGTTTGCAGTCACTGTTGTCTAATTATATACTACTTAAACAAACCATATCCATCATGTGTCCGAAGGGCACACAAACACTGCTTCTGATGCTTAAATACAAGAGGTTCACAGTGGAAAGTTCTTTCCACGTGCGCGTGTGAGTGGGAGAGGCTACTAGCTATTAATATGATAGATAGATAGTTTTAATAAATATTTAGGGAGAAGATATAGTAAGGATATTTAATGGTACAACATGGTTTTTGTTATGGTATATCCTGTAACAGTCAGCTTGTCTGTCTGTCTGTCTATCTGTCTGTCTGTCTGTCTATCTATCTGTCTGTCTGTCTGTATCTATCTGTCTGTCGGTCTGTCTATCTATTTGTCTGTGTGTCTCTATCTGTCTGTCTGTCTGTCTGTCTATCTATCTGTCTGTCTGTCTGTCTGTCTGTCTGTCTATCTGTCTGTCGGTCTGTCTATCTATTTGTCTGTGTGTCTCTCTCTCTCTCTCTCTCTCTCTCTCTCTCTCTCTCTCTCTCTCTCTCTCTCTCTCTCTCTCTCTCTCTCTCTCTCTCTCTCTCTCTCTCTCTCTCTCTCTCTCTCTCTCTCTCTCTCTCTCTCTCTCTCTCTCTCTCTCTCTCTCTCTCTCTCTCTCTCTCTCGCAGACAAAGCTAATCACAGAGGTATTTCAGCCACTATAAAATGCATGGCTTTCATTCATCATGCATTTTTTAAACAAAAGCGACTACTACCACATACACAAATACTTCGTCCTATTTATACTCGCTGGCTCATGAATAACACTGTTGAATAATACCGAAAACACAACCATTACCGGACCTGGTGTTATGAATAATCGCACAGCTGTAGTGGAAGTAACTCGGTAAAATTAACAAGTAAATAATACTTATGGAAACTAAGAATAAGAAAGGAAAAACAAAATTATATAGTGAGAGTCATTGACTGAAAAAGAAAATATACAAAAAAATATAACTACAGACTTGAGATTTAGTAGGAAAATTAGATACCAAAGATTATGTAACATCAGACCAGGATTAAGGAAAACATTAAAACTGAAAAAAAAGTTATTTCCACCCAAGATGAGAACATTTCAAATAGATAGAAAAAAAGAAAACCCTGCATATCATACAAGTAATGAATGAATTGATGGGAGAGAGAGAGAGAGAGAGAGAGAGAGAGAGAGAGAGAGAGAGAGAGAAAAAAAAAAGCATTAAAAGTGCTCAGTATACAGTAAGAAATAGATTATTCACAAAAGAAAAGAACAAAAAAGGATAGAATTACAGTGTTTAATGAAGAACACCTATGATTACTTGTACACCTGGAAAGTTCAAAACACTTGTGAAATGTTTGCACTCGTTATTTTTTTATCCCATTTTTTTTTTCACTCACGTAAATGCGTTTTATCTGTGAAATAATGTTATGATTTATACCTTGGCTGGAATGATGATGTGTATGTGTGTGTGGTGTGTGTGTGTGTGTGTGTGTTTGTGTGCGTGTCAATGGTGTAACTATGGGGACTCGGGGAGGCACGTGCCCCCTCATGAGAATCCTGTGCCCCTCCAGGTGCCCCCTCACTGGCCATGGTTTCCGTATTCTGTATAATGCTCTAATACCCACTACTAATCTGATATTAAAATATACCCTGCTATGTGGCATCAGAGAGACCCCTGAGCTCCGCTTGCCTAGGGCCCCGCCAGGTGCCCCCCCATTGATAGATACCTAGCCACGCCACTGTTTACAAAGCAATCCCGTCCTTGAACAACCCACAAACTACGTAGCAAAAACAAAGATGAAAGACTACCCACAATCCTCTACGATTTAGTTAATGAGTTCGAAGCACTAACGAACCCTATCAATTTAAGGTTTAAGAAAATGCTACAAAACTATACCAACACTATTACTAACTCACATTTACTAACATTTAAGACTTAGATAACATTACAGGTCAATAATTATTGGTCAAAGATCAACAGGTAAGAGCGTGGGAAGGAAATAAGGGAAAGGTTTAGTGTTTCGAAGCAGTGTTGAGTTCCTTGAGTAATCCGGTACGAGCGACAGTCGAGAGCGAGCCGGCATGGAGGCAAGACGCGTGTGCAGGCAGCTGGGAGGAAGGGTATGATATTTGGGCAAACAACGCTATATATTTTTTTTTTCTCATATTTCTGCAGCATAAGTCAAGTAGAGAGAGAAAGGGAAGAGTGGGAGTGAGAGGAATGAGTGGGCAGTGGTGGATCTAGGGGGTGGCCACGACCACCCCTGAAATCTCATTGGCCACTCCAGATCTGAGTCAGAGGTCTAATGAAAATTCAACCATTTATTTTTAATGGTTATGCCATGTCCACCTCACAACTAGATATGTGTCCAACCTTGGCCACCCCCGTCAAAATTTCCTGGCGGCGCTACTGTGAGTGGGAGAGGGAGGGAGGGAGTAAGATCTTACGTGTGATTTGAGGTTATTTAGTCCTCCCTGCAAAGTAATAGCTGTTGCCTTGTTATCTTTCTACCAAATATTACGTCAGATCAGCTATAGCCAGTGGCGTAGCTACGGGGGGGCACGTGATCCCCATGAGAACCCGGAGCCCCCCAGGTGCCCCCCACACTGGCTATGGCTGCCATAATCTGCTTGGATCTGTAACTGACGATATTGCACAATACCCTTCTATATGGCATCAAAATGCCCCTGAGCTCCGCTTGCCATAGTGCCCCCCACATACACAGATACACAGCTGTGCCCCCCCAAGTGCCTCCTCATTGATAGATACCTATCTACGCCACTGGTGTGAGTAAGTGAGTGTAGTAACAGGACCATTGGGAACAGTAAACATTTTTGTCTTGTCTATATTTCTGCTTATATTTCTCTATTTACACCTAAGTTTCCTTTCTACATACCTGCAGATCTATCTTACTGATATATTAATCTATTGATACATTTACAATTCACAATAATGTCGTAAATGAATGTTCGATTCTTTTCTAAATACCATGGAAATATCATTGATAATACGTATAATATTTGATATTATAATTTGTACCTCAGATAAAGTTAAATAAGTTTTCTTTCCTCTACTTGTTTTTCTTTTTCTCTTAACTCTTTTTTTTTCTTCTTTCTTTCTTTATTTTTTTCTTCTTCTTCTTCTCTACTTTATACACGGCGCTACTGTTTCTGATGTTACGTCTCCATATAGTTATCTTATTTCCTTCTGTTTCATCAATGCTTCTTTCTCTCAGATCTTCCTTCTTACAGTCACTTCATCTTTATACTGGCCGTCCTCTTCTTCTTTTTTCCTGCATTTCCATCACCATTGTACGTTTTCCAACATGGCTCTTTTTCCCTTCTTAACATAGGACCGAATACCCTCTCAATCGTCACTCCTGTACCTTCTTGGATAATTCCGATACATTTGTTATATATATTGCCTGTCAATCCTCTTTTATTCACGTTAAATATAAGTCGGTATATATGGATAAGAGAGGAGGGAGGGGGCTCAGGGCGTTGGGTGAGGAATGAATGATGAAGTTAGGTGTTACGATTTATGTTTTCTTTTGGGGGAGGAAGGGATGGACAGGGTGAGAAAAACGGGGTTATTGTTTTGTTAGAAGTGCAGTTTGTGTGCGTGTGTGTGTGTGTGTGTGGTGTGTGTGTGTGTGTGTGTGTGTGCTGTGTGTGAGTGAAATGATGAAACTTTGACATTTAAAGAAGTGGTGGTGGTGGTTTTGGTTAGTTTAGGAAGAAGAAGAAGAAGAAAAAGAAAAACTCCTCCCACCTCCACCATTCATCAGAGGATTTCATAAACGATGACAGATGGAGACACACATCACCACCACCACTACCACTACCACTACCTTGTCAAGAGTCAAGACAGACAGAGAACGCCATCCACACTAACATTGACCACTAATTTGTCCCCTTTCCCCTTCATTTCCCTTCTATGTATTTCTCTCTTCCCTATTCTTCCCATTGGCAACTGAGCTAAGGTGACCAAGCATCGTGATAGGAGATTAAATGAACCTTTCCTCGCCCTTCCCTTCCCTTCTTTTCCTTTCCTTTTCTTCCCTTTTTTTTTTTTTCCTTTTCCTTTCCTTCCCTTTATCTTTTTTAGAATTCCCTTTCATTTGTTTTTCCTTCGTTTTGTTATCTTTCCCTTGCACTCCCTTCCTTTTCCTTCTCTTCCTTTCCTATCCCTTTCCTTTCCTTCCATTCACATCCCATCCCATTAACTCTCATCCCATTGGCAATAAAAAACTTCCAACATTTTCACGTTCTCAACAAGTGTGAGATCTCTCTAATCTTTCTTCTATCTATCTTCTATAGTAATAAAAGCGAAAGTGTGTCTGTCTGTCTGTGTGTGTGTGTGTGTGGTATAGGTTCCGTCCCCCGTGGCGCAAACACCTCATATGGCACATTTTTGGAATCGGGTTGACCAGGGGAAGGTCATAAGCCCACTTATGAGATGATCCGATCACTTTTTTTTTTTTTTTTTTTAGCAGCCTATTAGCGAGAATTGTGAAAACAAAAGTAGGTTGCGAGAATTGAGGAAGCCTTGATGTAGGGTGATGGGTAATGGGTGAGTGAATGGGTGGGGTGATGGGTAATGGGTGTGGAGTGATGGGTGAGTAAATGGGTGGGGGGTGATGGGTTGGGGGTGATGGGTGATGGGTGAGGGAATAGGTGGGGGGTGATTTGGGTAATCTATAAAAAATATAAGCAAAAGTGTGTCTCTCTGTCTGTTTGTCTGTCTGTGTGTGTGTGTGTGTGTGTGTGTTGTGTGTGTGTCTGGTATAGGTTCGCCCCCCGTGGGCAATCAACTCATATGGCACATTTTTGGAACCGGGTTGACCAGGGGAAGGTTTTAAGCCCAATTATGAGATGATCCCATCATTTTTTTTTTTTTTTTTTAGCAGCCTATTAGCGATAATTTTGAAAAAAAAAGTGGGTTGCGAGAATTGAGGAAACCTTGATGTAGGGTGATGGGTAATGGGTGAGTGAATGGGTGGGGTGATGGGTAATGGGTGTGGGGTGATGGGTGAGTGAATGGGTGGGGGGTGATGGGTGAGGGAATAGGTGGGGGGTGATGGGTAATGGTAAATATAAGCGAAAGTGTGTGTCTGTGTGTGTGTGTGTGTGTGTGTCTGGTATAGGTTCGCCCCCGTGGCGCAGTCACCTCATATGGCACATTTTTGGAACCGGGTTGACCAGGGGAAGGTTTTAAGCCCAATTATGAGATGATCTGATCACTTTTTTTTTTTTTAGCAGCCTATTAGCGATATTTGTGAAAAAAAAGTGGGTTGCGAGAATTGAGGAAACCTTGATGTAGGGTGATGGGTAATGGGTGAGTGAATGGGTGGGGTGATGAGTAATGGGTGTGGGGTGATGTGGGTGAGTGAATGGGGGGGGGGTGATGGGTTGGGATGATGGGTGATGGGGTGAGGGAATAGGTGGGGGGTGATGGGTAATGGGTGAGTGAATGGGTGGGGGTTGTGGGTAATGGGAGTGAGTGAGGGTGGGGGGTGATGGGTAATGGGTGAGTGAATGGGTGGGGGGAATACATACATTTCTACATCCGTGATTTCAGGAAAGTTAGAAGGGGCTATCTGGAGAGTCCGTGTTTGGTGGGCCGAAGGCCCACCAAACACAGGTGGTGGGCCAAAGGCCCACCACTAATAGCCCTCCGCAGGAGCTAGCCAAAAAGTCCGCCCGGAGGGCGGCTTTGCGGCTAGTATATAATAAGAACCAAAATTGGAGCATAATGCATCTGCGAAAACGTTTCTGTTTTCCGGTCTGCTTTTGACAGCATAATCAGTAAAATTAGAAAAACAACGTCTGGTGTTATAGTTAAAAGACTCGCTAAAGTTATTTCACCAGACTTGACGTTTTCCTCTCGTCATGTCATACCATTTTAGCTCTATTAGTGTGGTCCGAAAGTTAAGCCCGTGCTACTAAATGTACAACTTATGCTAATTTGTGCCATATTATCGGCGAAATTCTGCAAAAACTACTACGTCACAGCTACCGTAGATAACACTAGTCGCCACCTGCCCTAATATCACCAGGCGCCATATATTACGAATTATAGCATCACTACTGATGTGTATGTACCACTGAAGATGATACACAGTAGTTTATATCATGACTGTATAATTTACCCTGTTTCAGCGTTGTTTTATGCTTTGTATCTGCAAGTGTATACGGTTTCTAATTTCACTACTCGTTTTTTTTCTTCGGGCGACTACGACGGCGGGAAGACACTCAGAACATAAACACTAGATGGCGACCTTAGTGTAGCCCGTTATCAACGTAGACACTCGGTTTTATTTTTGTAATTTGTTCATTTATAGCCATACTATGACACAGATGAAGACACAAAATGACACAGACTCTCCAGATAGCCCCTTCTAACTTTCCTGAAATCATGGATGTAGAAATGTAAGTATTAACGCCACCACACGTCTGTAAATAAAAAAAAACGTTGTCCTGGCGACTTTAGTGTTATCTACGGTAGGCCCTGTCGTCAGGCTGATAAGACATGATCATTCTTTCACCAGTTTTAAAGTTGTCCTGTCATGTCATTAACCTTGTATATTCTTGTTCGTAGTCTTAAGGTAAGTCCATGCTTTTGAATGTACATCTATGTGTTTACTTGTGTCTTGTTATCTGTAATTACATGATTTCTACGACGATATTCACTCTGTTACAAGTTTGCCTGGCCCGCCATTTGTTGTTTATATCGCTGACGTCACGTAAGAAGCCGTGAGAAGCGAGCCCAGGCCCTCGCTTCCTCCGGCTTCCTCCGGCTTCTCACGGCTTGCGCCAGCTGGGCAAGCCGGCTTCTAAAAAGTGCCTCGAGTTAACAGAAAAGGCAAGCTGCCAGAAGCCGGCTTCTTGCGGCTTCCTCACCCAAATCCGCCTATAGTAGTTTTTTCAGTTGACTATCAAGTTCCAATTTTTAGTAGTTTATTGTTTTCTTGTTTATTGGTTTTGTTTTCCAGTTGATTACTTCCGCCAATTAGAATATATGATCGATTCGGTCTGTTTCTCAGTTTGTCATTTTTTGTTTGTTTGTTTCTCTGATTTTTTAAATAGGATTACGCAAAAAACTACAGACGGATTTACAATTTAGAAGTGATTAACTTTTCAAGTCGATTCAGATGCTGATCTGGATCCAGGAATATTTTGAAAGATTTTTTTTTATCATTGCAGAATATTTGGTAACATTTGACATTTTGCTTGAAGTGAATGGAACATTAAGGGCGTCTTCACGCACTCTCTCTTCTCTCTTAACTCCCTCATCCCCTTTCTTTCCCCCTCCCGAACCTGGAGGTTCTTAGTTAATTTCTGGGACAAATATCATGCGGTGTCGGAGCGCTCTTGTAAATATTATTACTATCATTTATATTATTACCTATTATCATCGTCATTATTACTATTATTAATATTATTATAATTAATATTATTATTGTTATTATTATTAAGATGTCAGTGGCTTGCAATATGTTTTCTTTTCTCTGTTTCGTTAGTCGGTAGTTGTAATTACACTTGTATATTTATGTGTATATGTTTTTTTCTCTATTTCAGAAGTGAGAAATAAAGAAGAAAAGAAAGAGGAGAGTAAAAAAATGACACATTGTTTAATCCACCATAGCTAACAATGACAAGTGACCCAATAAGTGTGAGAGAAACAAAAACCCAAGTCTGTCATCATCAGTACAACGCCTAAGAACTCCTGAAGGCGGTGTTCAAAGCGTCTGGGGGGACACAA
>JACEEZ010003199.1:67500-72500 GCA_016584305.1 Chionoecetes opilio
AGGAAATTAAAATGGGATGAATAGAATGAGAAAAAAGGCTTTTGTGAGTAAAAATAATGTTAGGAAAATATAAGTATATAAATATTCGTAAGCAAACAAATTAAAGGATGAGTCAGTAAAAATAGATAACTAAAATTAGTATATGAACTACTAAAGAAAGATGTGACAAACGGTAATGTAAGAATAAAGGTTAAAAGAACAATTTAGGAGAAGAATAGGTTTTCTAAAACTAAAAAGACATGATTTGCTGAAACTTAAAAAATGTGGTAGAAGATACGAAATTATATAAAGGTTCAGTATTGTTAACTCAGAATGTTATAAAAATGTGTAAAATATATAGAAAATATGATAAGAGTATGAAAAATGTTTTAAAAGTCTTATAAAAAAAGGAATTACAGTTACAAAAAGTAAAGAATTGATGAAATGTAATTGAGTGTGAAGGGAATAAGGAGGGAAAACTATATTATAGCATTTTTTTTTATTATTTAAAGACAAGTTTGGTATGAAAGGTTAAAGAGTAGGAGAGGAGAGGCAGTATTGAAAGCGAAGGGAAGGGAGTGAAGTGCATCGAAGTGAGCAAATCATGAAGCGACGCCGGACCAAAATACCTCCCATTCATGGTTATTGGACGAGATGTCAGGAGGAGCGTCAGGCCAGAATCAGCAAGAAAGTCCAGAAAGAGTCTAGAAAAGTGAAGGGAAGGTTTAAGTCGAGACGCAGGACAGCCTTTCATCTCACATCTCCACGCGTCAAGACTTCTCATGCTATATACATGGGGTGACTTTCGATAGGTTCTCTTTGGCAACCTTCACTACGTTCACTGTTTCTTCCTATATAGGTTTTATTTTTCATTTGATAATTTCTGGTAATGCTTTTTTTGCTGTTGGTTTATTGTGCGTTGTCACTGAGGTAGTGTATATGATACTGTGCTCGCTTTATTCACGGACTGTTTTGGGGCATGATGTGTGTGTGTGTGTGTGTGTGGTGTGTGTGTGTGTGTGTGTGTGTGTGGTGTGTGTGTGTGTGTTTCTTAGCAACCATGTGTCATAATGTGGGTTATAGCCGTGATGAAATGGCGGGATATCCTCGTCATCTCTAAAATTCTCACATATAACGTATTTTCCTTTTATTACTTATTAGTTTAGGGAAACTGGGACATTTTTGGAGACCTCGAAAATATGCCCACAGTGTGCTTGAGAAAAATTGTCGCACAGTATAGTTAAAGTGATTCATGTTACGTTGGTTACTCATGTTTTATATGTAATTCCAACTATTTTGTATACATAATGCAGTATTTATTTTTCAAGCTGTGATGTTTATAAGCTACTGGCAGGATAGTGTATGTGTATAATTCTAATATGTTTAGCCCGGCGGTAAATATAGCCTGGCGCTTTATTGTGTGGATTTACAACAGTGATTTGTTCCTGTTCGGCGACACCTTCAACAACAGTTATTACTTGAAAAATCCCTATCCCAGTACTAACCCCAAATTAGCATCTTGCGTTGGAAATTTTTACTTGTTGCTATAGAGCTGCAGGTGTCTTGCCCAATCATAACAACTTTACAGTAACTACCTAACTAAATGTACCTATAATTAGACTACTAGTTAGATATCCCCTCGCTTAGAAACATTATTAGTTTATTGATGCTGCTCCTTGTCTTGCCGAAGCTGACGTGAAATAGTTCCTCGGGTCTTCTATTGTTTTTTGTTAATTTGCTCAGGCCACTTTAATGGCGGAAATAGTGTATACTCAGGCCAGTCTAATGATTGGATGGGTGATGACTCAGGCCAATGATGATTGGAAGGGAACCAGCTCAAGCCACTTTGATGACGGGAAGAGTGTATACTGAGGCCAGTCTAATGATTTGATGGGTGGTGGCTCAGGCCCCATTGATGGTGGGGAGGGGGGTCGAAACAAGCAAATTTTGAGGTTTGCTGGCGCTCAACTCCACTGGGGTGCGAAAATGTTGAGGTGTGGCGGTCTCGCGTATACGCCACTCCGCCAACATACAAGTTCTTGAGGTCGACGTAGCACTCCGGCACCTTGTTCAAGGCGCCCTTGATGTGCAGCCTTCATCGTGTTGGATCCACGAGGATGAAGACGGAGAAGCAGCCTCCCAGGTGGCGGTGGAAGTAACGCTTCCCGGCCTCTGTCTGCAGCCGTTTCATGAAGCGTCGAGGCACCAAGAGTAGGGTGCGCCGTATAACAACAATTCTTTTTCTCAACTTTGGCATGCCAATTTCCTATGTAAAATGGAATTCTAAGACTATTTGATCTTTTTCCATTTTTGCATTTGAGCAATTCTTACTATGCAAAATCGCACTTTTATATTGCCCCCTTATCGAGTAATGCTTAAATGATTTACGCAGTGTGGGTTGGTCCTGTGTATTGCATCATGCACCAATATGAGTTCCAAATGACTAGCGTGGTAGCTCTTTCTGATCAGTGGGTTCATCAGGCACTACATCACAGTATCACGGGCCTCTACGTTGGCCTAGAACGTGTCATCATGTCTTCTTAGACCTGAAGCAGGGCATGGTCTCCCGGTGGTGGGCCCGAGCCCGGATGAACCCGTCTCTGGCCTGCTCCCCCACCACTGCGCCGCGGGCCTCTGTCACCTGCTTCACGACTCTTTCGGTGCTTGAGGGGTGGATAGAGAACTCCGGAACTTCGTACAGCTTGACCAGGATCCCTGGATCTGATCCCCGGACAGTGCCCAGGTGAATGCTGGCTCGTGCACCTGGCCAGGCTGCCACCTGATCAGTGTCTGCAGCTGGTGGCTGACAAGTTCAGTTGGGGGTGTGATGCGAGTCTTACACTGGTGTCCCCATACCCCTCGCCACCCCTCAGCTTCAAAATCGGGGTTTCACGGCGAACACGGGGTCGTCCTCACTCTGACTCGCCATCAGCGAGAGGAGGGACACATTCTGAGTGTGCGAACCATGTCCTGTCCGCACGTAGAAGGTCACAGCTTTTTGGACCTTCTTGGGCTGCGACCTCATCACTCTGAGCTGCGTGGGGATGTGCTTGGGGCCGTCCTCTAGTCTGTGGTGAACCTTGATGTCGAAAGTAGAGTTTGAAGTACCCCTTTGCAGGCGTACTTGACTAGGATTTCCAGGGTGTTCAGTTCTTTGCCCGTAAGCCATGCTTTGGTCCACATGTACACGAGCGACTGGGGTGTGGTGAAACATCTGGAGTGGGACACCTTGCCACACTTGAATCTCCTGCAGCTCGGACGGGAGAAACGCCCCCCCTTCACAGCCTGGACCCGCTGGTAGGAGACCTGTGGTCAGTGGAATGTTGACCCGGATATACTCCGGTATCTCCGTGAGATCTTCACCGCCCCGGCACTCCTCTGGAACTCTACGTTGTACGCACTCATTCAGCTGGACAACAGACTGCACACTGGACCCGTGAAGCCAGTTTTCAGATGAGGTAGGCCCGTCGATGCTGGTGATAAGGTGGGCAGGGGCAACCGTTTGTGTGCACACGCTATACTCCAGAAGAGCTTGCGTCCCAGCATCTTCTCCAAAGGACGTGAGTACCACCCTTCCACCCCGTGGGTTTGGGCCCCAGTTGAGTCACCTTGCAGTACGATCAGTGAGTCGGTGGAGTCGTATGTCACCAGCAGATCATAGAGAGCCTGAGCCCCCTTGAACGCAGGTTCTCAGGTGGCACCGGGTCCTCTGGTACAAAGTGCCAAAAAGGGACCTTCCAGATGGCTCCTCTGTCATTGACACATGCTCCTCCCGATCAAAACCCTTTGGGTGCAGTTCCCCTAGCTGTCGGGCACCATTTGCCCCTGGTCATGTCCTTTCCCTTTCCCTCGTAACCCAATCCAACTATTTTGGACCTGGTGCTTCCCCTGGTCAAGGTCCCTGGCCGATGCCATGGCATCCTGCCTGGCCCTCCTCAGCTTGTTAGGATCGCAGACCAGGTACGACATGTCTGGAGAGAGGTGGCCGTCAGCGATAAGGTCCTGGAGGAATCCATGCCATGGCAACGCTCCAAACAAGGCTATTTACCTGCCACCTGTTGGCGTTTTTGCGAAGCTATTGTCGCAGTATCAACCTGCCCTCGTATCATTTCGCCCCAGTTTCACTTTCATTTGTAACGTGGATAAAGAATTGATGATAGGTGCAAATGAAGCCGTTACTTTAGCGGGGCTAAGCTATGTTTTGCATATAAATATAAAAGTCCATTTTTGCATAGCAAGAAGTGCTCAAACCAAAAAGTTAAAGAGGACAAACCACCCTTAAAATTCAATTTTACATAAGAAAACACCCTGCCAAATTCGAAATAATCTATTTTTCACTTTTCATTGGACCTACGGCGTACCCTAAATTCCAAGAGGCTTCGCCGTATCAGACAGTTGGCCTCCTCGCCCTCTCCTGCGTCGGCTGTGATGTGCGTCTCCCGAGATTTTGGTCCCTTACTGGATCTGTCTCCTGCTGGGAAAGGACCTGCTCCCCAGCCTCCTCCAGCACATCCTCCACCTCAGTGTGTTTAACCTCCTGTGAGGCTGCTGTGTCCTGCAGGGGAGGCTCGTCCTGCTGTCCACGACCCCGTGCCTCGCTGGCAGCCTCCTCCGTCACGCCTGGTGCGGGTAAGGGCACTGTCTCGCTTCCCTTCTCGCGGGGCCGGTGGTGACGCGCCAGGGTTTGCCGTGCCCAGGAGCACCCCGCCACCAGGGCCACAAACACAACCACCACTACCACCGCCACACACACGGCACACACGAACCTGAACACAAACTCTTGTGTTCCTGCTTCGCCCTCCTGGACTGCCTCTCCAGGCAGGGCCCGACGCTCCCTTTCTGCCCACCACCATGGGCAGAAACCCCCTGCCAGCTGTCACCCAGGGTGAAGCCGCACTCCGGAACCCTTGGGGAGGCCAGCCAAGAGGCGGCGACCAGATGCCCCTGCATCTTTCCCAGCAGGGTGGTGTGGGGCCCTGCGTCCCGCCATGCGCTCATCACCTGACGCAGCTTGTCGCCCT
>JACEEZ010003200.1:5000-17500 GCA_016584305.1 Chionoecetes opilio
CAAACAATTGGACAAAAGAAAGAAAAATGCAAGAAATAGAAAAACTACGATAGACGAACGAACAGAAACAAGAAAAGGAATGGCAGGGGGGAAAAAAAGGAGGAGGAGGAGGAGGAGGAGGAGGAGGAGGAGGAGGAGGAGGAGGAGGTGTTTATAGGTCAGAGTTTGGGCTGGACGAGGGTCAGAGGGTCAAGCCTGAAGCCCAATCCAAGCCCTGACCTCGGCCACACCAACACTTGCACATCTCCAAGGGGTTTAAGTATAGCCCAGCGCGCCTACATGTCTTCCAGCCGTAACTCCTACTCTGTTGGCTCTGCGTCAGGGTAAAGAGTCCACAAATAATACTCTAGGTGTCCTAAATAATACTCTAGGCGTCTTAAATATTACACTAGAGTTCTCAAATAATACCCTAGGCGTCTTAATTAATTCCCTAGGCGTCTTAACTAATACCCTAGGCGTCTTAACAAATTCCCTAGACGTCCTTAAATAATACCCTAGGCGTCTTAACTAATTCCCTAGGCGTCTTAACTAATTCCCTAGGCGTCTTAAATAATACCCTAGGCGTCTTAACTAATTCCCTAGACGTCTTAAATAATACCCTAGGCGTCTTAAGAACAGATTAATTTACCGTCCTTTTACGCCAATGGGACTCCAACACGTGCTGCTTCTCGGGAGTAAAAATTAATAAAGTTGTACTGGTTCTTCCCTTGCAATACGAAAACTGCCTCAAAAATACGATACCTATTGGAAGACATGTTATTATTAATGTATTTCTGCAGCTATTATTAAATGATTCAAAATGTTTCAAAAATTTTAATATGTAGAAGCACCCTTTTTCACGCTCTCCTTATGTCGTGAATTCGGTTTATTCCATTTATAAGTCACTCGAAAGTCTCCGAAAAGAACTTAGTCTTTCATTTTCTCCCCTGAAGCAGGCTCATCTGGGTGCGCCGACGATAAGTTATTCAGAGCCGCGATATCTGAGGGAAGAGTAAGTTTTGTCCTCGCCCAGATGAAGGCACCTCATCAGCCTCCCTCGCCAACATAACTTTTACACTCACCAGAACATTATCACACGAGCTTTGAGGAATAAATCGCCTGTTTATCCGCAGCCTTTTAACACTTTACTTCATAAAAAAAAGAAAAAAAAGAAGAAGTAAGGAGTAAAATAAGAACACGATTTATCTCAAAGTTATCAAAGTTATCCAAAAGTTAAATTGCTGTCATCATCAGCAAAAAAAAAAAATCGCGTGTTTATCCGCAGCTTTTGGCACTTTACTCCATATAAAAAAAGAGTAATATAAGAACCTGAATAATCTTAAGAAAAAAGTTAATTTGCTGCCGTCGTCATCATCAGCAAAAAAGCAAAAAGAAAATCGTCTGTTTATCTGCAGCTTTTTGACATTTTACTCCATTAGTACACGGTCTTATGTCATTTCGTGAACATTTTATATAGATCCTTCCAAATAGGGTTAATTTGATTGATTATGGTCCGATATTTGTAGAAAACAATGTTGGCATTTTTTTGGACGCCATTTTGGATTAATGGCGGCCATCTTGGATTTTAAGCGTAGAATGTTGGTGTTGAGTCCACTTATATGTACTTGATGGTCCTAGAATTACATCAAAGCATATTTCCTAATTTTGATACGGGGCCATTTTTGTGGTCATTTTGGGAAAAGATGTCAAAAACAAGGTCAAGGTCAAATTAAAGGTCATTTACCAAAAATTACACGAAAAAAGGGGTTTTTTTTTGTCTAAAACTGCACGGAATGTTATAGGCGCTTTTCGAGGGTTTACCCATTAGGTTGTTATAACGAGTACAGTTGTATATCAGAGACAACCTGAGGAATCTCTTTTTTGAAGCACACAAGCCCGGACCTCTTTCATATCTACTCCCGGGACACAGACGTGATGGTATGGCCATACATCAAAACCCATTTCAGGTGACGGCAGCCTATAATAAGGGTACAGGAACTAATCGACAACAATACTACTATTACATATACGCCGGCACTTGCGGGAAAGCGTGCTGAGCTCTCCTTGGTTTCATCACAGGAGTGTCACCATGGAGGATTTTGACAAGAGCAAGATTCATGGGGAACACTTTCAACTTTTGGGGGTGATGATGTCTGGTCTCTGGTCGCTGGGAAGGGACAAGAACCCTCACTGGTGTACAGATCGCTGTGAGGAAGATCGAAATTTATTGAACCCAAGAGCGTTGATCTGCCCACAAGCACCCCACTTAGATGGTACCCTTTTCCGAGGTTTAAAACCCCAAACAAGGCCAAGAAAATTACCTCCTATTAAAGGTTCACTTCATAAACATATCTTTGCGCCAATTATCATGTTATTGGGGGGGCATCAAAAATTTATGGATGTCGGCTCCCCCACGACTTAGGATGGAACATCAGTAACCCAGAAGGAGTTCACCCAACATCAGCAAAATTCCCTCTAGCCCCGGGTTTCTATCCTCCATTTTGGGCAGGTTGGAGCACAAAAAGCCAATGCAGTGGTCGTTGTTCCGCAGAAAACATGATACCCACTAGGGAACTTTGCAAGTGGATCCAGATGCTTGCAGAAACGTAGATGCACAGGGTTGTGATATTTTCTGACTCGGACTGAAAACTTGAGCAAGACCCAGCTAAAAATGGGGTTTTCTCTAAAAATACATCTATATGTTTTACCTTATGTAGGGGAAAAATTTTTTGATTTGACATATTTTTAAAAGCAAATTATATATTTGATTAAAAAATTTTTTAATGTAATTTCCCCTAAAAATGCCAGAAATTTAAAAAATGAAAAAAAAATGTTTTTGAAGGCTCACATTTTCGAAATAAGAAAATATGGGTCGGTCTTTGGGGCCCCGGGGTCAGTAGGGCGCGGTCATAGCGTTACCAATTGCATTGGGTGTTGGGGAAGCGTCTGTGGTGAATACACCCAAAACCCCCAAATTTTAAAAACCGTTTATAAACGCAATATAGTTAATAAAATGCGACGCGACGTTAAATTCATATAACTCCATTTAGTTTGGTTTAGTAACTTTTGTGTATTTATTGGCTGCTGTGATAAAGTTGATGAATATCACGTATTGGAGGGGGAAAAATTACTTTAACAACCCAAACACACATATTTTTGGGTCAAAACGACTTTGAAAATGAAATAAACCCCCCTCCGTTACCCATGCTTAAAAAATATCAAGAGAACATTACAAAAAATGCCAACATCACTTTTCATGCTCGCCATACCCCATGTTAGCTAAAAAATCATGTTGGCAAGAATCTATATGAAAATTTCACGAGCCTCAAATACATGCCATAAGACCGTGCACTCCATCTAAAATTAAGAATATAATAAGAACCTGAATAATCTTAAGAAAAAAGTTAATTTGCTGTCGTCATCATTAGCAAACAAATAAAATCGTCTGTTTCTCCGCAGCTTTTTGATACTTTACTCAAAACAGCACTTTATATAACACTTTATAACACTTTTTCAAACATACTTTACAAAAAAAAGAGTAAAATAAGAACCTGAATAATCTTAAGAAAAAAGTAAAGTTGCTGCCATCATCCTACGCCGGCAAAACGTTACTCAAAAGCTCGGTTAAAATGAAGGTCACGTTTAAGGGCAAGACACGTGAGGGAGAGAAAGAAATAATAGAATGGTGAAGATAGAGAAGGGAAGGTGTGAGGCGGGGTGGAGTGGGGGGGGCAGGAGGTGCGTTAGGGGGGGGGGCTGATCCAAGGTGACGCCTCCACTCTGTTTGCCTCCCTTACGACCGCTATAATCTCACACTCTTATAACTTTAAGCTTTACCCTAGTTAGCTGTTTATGTAGCCAAGTGTTCAGAGCCGTTAAGAGTGAGGGGAGGTTGGAGATGAGGCAGGAGAGGGAAAGGTGAGGGAAGGGGAAGTGAGTAATAGAGAGAGTGAGGGGAGGGTAGAGTAGGGACAACCTTGGAGATGAGGCAGAAGAGGGGAAGGGAAGAGGGGATATGAATAATAGAGAGAGGGAGGGGAGGGTAGAAGAGGGATGACCTTGGAAATGTATGGGTGGCGAGGTCAAGGGAAGGGAAAGGAGGGGGGTTGGATGGGGGGTGAGCCAGTGGGGGGTGGGGGGCGCCTGTAAGATGCCTGGGGTTGTGTCTCGAGTCAAGGAGGAGAACGAGGCGGGGCGTCGCTCAAGAACATTGAAAAGATGACGTCACTCCTGGAATCTTAGATCTATACAGTTGTGTCTGCTTACTGGCCGCGTGTGTCCTGTAGTGAAGATACTACAGCGGTGCGGGGGGAAGGGGGGGGGGTCAACTCCAACCTGGTGATAGGCAGACACACACACAAGTTCCAGCTGCCATGTCGCGGTTCCAATCACAGGTTGGAGTTAGCACGAACATCCTATATATGGTCATGTTGAGAAAATAAAAAAATGTAATACCGCGCCAGTACGTCAATCACCGCGCCTCTACTCAGCAGGAATCGAGTGACCATGCAGCCCTCAAGGAAATATTCCTGCAGGGTGCAGACTTGCTCCCTCCTCAGGTGGCCGACGAGCGTACACCTTCACGCCGAGGCAGCAAGCTGTAAAGGCTTCGTGCCGTTGGCGTGCATCACCGTGCCGCCCGACACGTGGCAGATGCTCCCCGGCCACACGTGGGAACACGAGAAGTGGCAGAACCCGGAGGCAGAGCTCCGCGCCGACTTCGGGAAGCTGGCCGCCATGGACGGCGCGGCCCGTCGCCTGAAGGTGAAGGTCAAGCGCGGGCAAAAGACCATTGCCAAGGGCACCTTCGCAAACATCTTCGACAACATTGAAGATGGCGACTTTGCGTTTGAGAACATTTCACCGGAGATGGTTCTCATGGATGGCTTAACGCTGTCCTTGGTGAGACGAGGACCACCCGCAGTGGTTAGCGAAGCATCCGCAGGGGAGGAACGCGTGAGTCAGCCCTCCAGGCAACAGTCTGGCGGGGGTGACCCCTCTCCCCTACAGAGGGACCCCTCTCCCCTACAGAGGGACGGGAACAAAGTGGATGTACTTCCACCCCTGTCGTTATATTATGAAGAAGAAAGCAGCGATGAGGAGAATGTCCAGGATGACGGATTCTGTGACATTCCTCTTGACAACACAAGTGACTACGACGGCAACGGCCTCTCGTCACCGCTGGTTGAGACAAGCGACAGTCTCAACCAGCAGCTGCAGCTGCCGATCTTCTCCATGGTGCCCGAGACACCCTTGCCTCCTGGACGTCAGGACAGCCACATGCTCACGCTGCCCGCCCTGCTGTGGTTCGCCAACCTGGCAGTGGCCGTGGCGGCACCGGCTGTGTGCGTGTACGGCGCGGTGGTACCACTGCTGGAAGACACCGTGCCCTTCCTGGCTGGCCTGTCCTCGCGCCCCGATGAGGTGACGAGCGTGGTGCAGGCGGCGTGCGTGGCCTTCGTGCTGGTCACGACAGGCTATTGGTACGCTGCCCTGGTGGCGCGGCGGCACAGGCAGCGGGATAAATACTGTGCGGCCTGCGAGGAGGAAGTGGCGGTGGACGAGTGGCACTGCGAGGTGTGCGGCGAGTGCGTGGAAGGCAGACAGCACCACTCTGTGCAGCTGAACCGGTGCATGGGTGCCGCCAACGTGGCGCTTTACAGGACGCTGACGCAGCTCCTGACCACTGGCGCCGCGGTGGTGCTGGTGCTGTTCCTGGTGGAGGCGGTGATGGGCCAGCCGTGGCGCCTCCTCCAGGTCGGGGTGCTGCTATGCTGTGCTCTGGGCTAAGCACACTGCCGCAACGCCGCGGCCAAAGAGCGAGCCAGGCAGGCTTGTCGCGGTGACTGGTCCCTGCTCGAGGAGTGAGGAGCTCGCGGCCCTCACAGGGGGGAGATCCCCTCCACCCATCTTTCTAGTGTGTCTCCTTTTGACTTGTTACTCTGTTCAATGCTTTACAAATTGAATGATCAGAATACATATAAACTCTTTATCTTATTCTATTAAACTTTATTTATTTATTTATCAGCATATAAATCAATAAAAAACAACTACACTGACAACACCTTTCAGTTAATGACTCGTGGCTGTGAAACCACAGATTCCAATATTGATCTAAATCTTCCTCAGGCTCACTACAATATTGTATTGAAAAGTTCTTTTTATATAAAGTGCCTTCTATTTGGAATTTTTTACCCAGATAAATTAAGTTGTTGGCAAAATCACCATCAGTCAACACTACAATTCATGAAGAAAGTCACAACAGTGTTATTCTCAAACCAAAACCCTTAAATTATTCATAAAATCTTGTTTTCTTTTTTATTTCATTATATTTTACTTGTCTTTTTTACTTTGTTATTATCATTATTTTTTATTTTTTCATTACTATTATTAGTATTATTACTATTATCATTATTAGTATTATCATTATTATTATCATTGCTATGAAGATTATTATCACTATTATTATCATTACCAGTAAGACGCCTTAATCGGCGAAGGACGAGCGAGCCCGTAGAAACCCGCCGCACGTGGGCGGCGGGTTTCCCGTATCCAGTGAGGACTCTCGATAGCAAGGAAATTTGTCTGCTGTCATCTAAACTCCATTTACCTTTGTTTTTTTACGCTGAAACTGTAGTGATTGAATGGGGCTATCAGATGGTGAAGACCGCTTGTCAATTGGAAGCGGGATTCCAAAGATATAAGCTCCTGAAAAGCGTGACGGTCGGTCGGGTCGGGTCGGCCACTTAACCCGGAAAAATCCGAGTGAGTGAGGACTCACGAGCGTTTCGCGCGCGCTCGTAATTACTATCTTTATTATAATTATTATTACTATTTTTTCATTATTACTATTATTTTCATTATCATCATCATCATCATTACTATTTATATTAATACTATTTTCATGATTATAGATATGATTTTAATAGTCTAATATTTCAAATTCTTTAATGTTTTTTTAGCCGATGTCTCTTATACCAGTAAGACGCCTTAATCGGCGAGGGACGAGAGAGCCTGTAGAAACACGCCGCACATGCGCACGTGCGGCGTCACCCGGAGTTTGACCTGTGTGACATTGCTAGGTGTGTGGTCTTAAACCACACACCAAATTTCAACTTAGTCGGTACAGCCGTTTCTCAGCTATAGCAGGATAACGTTGTCTGACACCCCTCACGCGGCACGCGCCACTTGCCATGCTGACCCCTCACGTGAGACAAAACATGTCAACACAAATAGGGATTGAATGGGGCTATCAGATGGCGAAGACCGCTTGTCAATCGGAAGCGGGATTCCAAAGATATAAGCTCCTGAAAAGCGTGATAGTCGATCGGGTCGGGTCGGCCGCTTATCCCGGAAAAAATACCGTATCAGTGAGGACTCACGAGCGCTTCGCGCTCGCTCGTAACTACTACTACTACTACTACTACTACTACTACACAATAGGTGTCTTGCACGTGACGTCACAGCCCTCGCTGTGCAGGCGAAAAATGCGGGAAATGCGAACTGGAGGACCAACAAACTCCACTTGCCGCCCGTGTTTGCCAGCTTATGGTCATTTTCCCCTACTAAATATATGTTTATCAGTATAAAAGGTATATTGTTATCTTCGGAAATGTTTGTTCTATAATATTATCAAATAAAAAAACGTAAAATACACTAAATAACTGCCATTATGAGACTCAAGAAATATGCATGAACTTAATATTCTATTAAACTCTTCGTCTTTTAATACTTTGCGAGAAAACTTTTTAAATGGCGAATATGCATAGAAGCGGAATTTCATTAGCTTTTCAATGATACATTTCGTTTTCTGATAAATGAATTAGCAGCATGCATAAATAAGCGTTAACAAAATAAATAACACCATCAAACGGGAAAAATTACCCGAAATTTGTCTGCTGTCATCTAAACTCCATTAACCTTTTTTTTTTTACACTAAAACTGTAGGGATTGAATGGAGCTATCAGATGGCGAAGAGCGCGTGTCAATCGGAAGCGGGATTCCAAAGATATAAGCTCCTGAAAAGCGTGATGGTCGGTCGGGTCGGATGGCCGCTTATCCCGGAAAAATCCAAGTGAGTGAGGACTCACGAGCGGACTTTTTTTTTTTACCAGGGACAATTTTTTTCCATGACTCAATATTTCAAAATTTCTGGTTTAAGAAGCTTTAACTTTCTTGTTATTATTTCCGTATCTCATGAATTTTCCTTGGATATTTTTGGATTTTTTAAAACTTTTTTTTGCCATTTTAATTTTTTTAAACTTCATTTAATTTATAAAACAAATTACTTTTCTTTTTATTTCATTTTTTTTTTAAACTTTTCTCGTTAAAACCCAAATTTTCTCCTCTCTGCCTATTTATTCAGGCTTTTTTTTTTTTGCCTTTTCACAATATAACCATAAAAACTTAAGAAACCTGAGCTGGAATCGAATCCAGGTCTGTTGAGTGGCTGGATAGGACGTTACCGCTGCACTACATGGGTCGTGTGTGTGTGTGTGTGTGTGTGTGTGTGTGTGTGTGTGTGTGTGTGTGTGTGTGTGTGTGTGTGTGTGTGTGTGTGTGTGTGTGTGTGTATTCATATAGTTGTATTTTACAGGGCCTGAGCTACACTCGTATAGCCCCGTCTCCATATCAACATTTTATCATTCATCCTTAGTACTTAGTGTTGGCCGAAAGCTGTGTGTGTGGGTGTGTGGGTGGGTGGGTAGGTGTGAGCGTGTGTGTGTGTGTGAGTGTGTGTGTGTGTGAGTGTGTGTGTGCGTGCGTGTGTGTGTACTCGCGAGTTTATGGGCGAGTGGGTCGGGTATTTTGCATAGAGAACAGGCTGTATTTTGTGCGAGTAGTGGGAATCGTGTACAGTTACCAAGGATAAGTATATATAGACGATGGAAGGAAGCCAGCGCCCTTACTCTCTCCCCTTCCCCCTCCTCTTTATCCTCTCACTGCCTCTCCTCCTCCTCCTCCTCCTCCTCCTCCTCCTCCTCCTCCTCCTCCTCCTCCTCCTCCTCCTCCTCCTCCTCCTCCTCCTCCTCCTCCTCCTCCTCCTCCTCCCTCTCACCCCCCAACCTCCAACCAGACGGAAGAGTGAGGAATGAATGGCATGTGGAGAGAGAGAGAGAGAGAGAGAGAGAGAGAGAGAGAGAGAGAGAGAGAGAGAGAGAGAGAGAGAGAGAGAGAGAGAGAGAGAGCAGGAATGGTGCATATGATCAGAAGGGCGACAGAAACAGAGAAGAGAGAGAGAGAGAGAGAGAGAGAGAGAGAGAGAGAGAGAGAGAGAGAGAGAGAGAGAGAGAGAGAGAGAGAGAGAGAGAGACGTGCATATGGTCAGGAGAGCGACAGAAACAGATAGAGACAGAAAGAGAGAGAAAGAGAGAGAGAGAGTGTGTGTGAGAGAGAGAGACACACAGACAGAGACAGACAGACAGCAGGAATAATGCATATGGTCATGAGACAGACATAAACAGCCAGACAGGCAGACGTGAGGCAGCCAGAGATGAGAAAAGTTAGCCTTCATTGAGGATCGCGGGAAGCCGTAAAGGGGCCTCAGGGGATGAAGACCATGGAGCCATCGATCTACCTTCCCTCGAGACCTCTCCTCCGTCTGCCACTCCTTCGTGTAGGTCTTGGCAGGTCTCTCTTATTACCCACCTTTATTACATCTCTCTCTCTCCCCTCTCTCTCTCTCTCTCTCCTCTCTCTCTCTCTCTCTTTTTCTCTCTCTCTCTCTCTCTCTCTCTGCTCCTGACCATATGCACCATTCCTGCTCTCTCTCTCATCTCTCTCTCTCCTCTCTCTCTCTCTCCCCCTCTCCCTCTCTCTCTCTCTCTCCTCTCTCTCTCTCTCTCTCTCTTCTCTCTCTCTCTCTCTGCCTCCTGACCATATGCACCATTCCTGCTCTCTCTCCTCTCTCTCTCTCTCTCTCTCTCCTCTCTCTCTCTCTCCTCCTTCTCCCCTCTCTTTCTCTCTCTCTCTCTCTTCTCTCTTCTCTCTCTCTATCTCTCTCTCTCTCTCTTCTCTCTCTCTCTCTCTCTCCCCTCTCTCCCCTTCTCTCCCTCTCTCTCTCTCTCTCTCTCCTACTCTCTCTCTCTCTCTCTCTCTGCTCCTCCTCTCATCTCTCTCTCCTCTCTCTCTTCTCCTCTCTCTCTCTCTCTCTCTCTCTATCTCCTCTCTCTCTCTCTCTCTCTCTCTCTCTGCCTCTCTCTCCTCTCTCTCTTTCCCCTCTCTCTCTTCTCTCTCTCTCTCTCTCTCTCTCTCTCTCTCTCCTCTCACTCTCCTCTCTCTCTCTCCTTCTCTCTCTCTCTCTTTATCTCATTTTTTCTTGTGTTTTTTTTGCAGTTTTTATTTTCTTGCTATTGGTAAGGTTTTTTTTATTCTCTTTCTTTGCTACAATTGCTTCATTATTGTTGTTATATTAGTAGTAGTGGTAGTAGTAGTAGTAGTGGTGGACGTGGTGGTAGTAGTAGTAGTCGTAGTAGCAGTAGTAGTAGTGATGGTAGTGGTGGTGATGGTAGTAGTAGTAGTCGTAGTTGTAGTAGTAGTGGTGGTGGTAGTATAGTAGTAGTAGTAGTAGTAGTAGTAGTGGTAGTGATGGTAATGGTGGTGATGGTAGTAGTAGTAATAATAATAGTAGTAGCAGCAGCAGCAGTAGTAGTAGTAGTAGTAGTAGTAGTAGTAGTAGTAGTAGTAGTAGTAGTAGTAGTAGTAGTAGCAGTAGTAGTAGTAGTAGTAGTAGTAGTAGTAGTACTAATGGTAGTCGTTGTTGTTGTTTTGAGCGCCTCTCCGTCTGCCCAAGTATATAAATATGATTGTCAAGGCCACTTAAAACATTCTGTAACTAAGTGTGCCATGTCTGTTCTGTTTTTCCCTCCTACCCTTCTTCTCTCTCTCTCTTTCTATCTCTTTCCCTTCATTCATCTCTTTATCTCTCCCTTCCCATCTCCTTTCATCCCTCATGTTTCATCCTCTCATTTCCATTCATGTCATGTTTTCCCTCCTACCTTTCTTCTCTCTTTCTATCTCTTTCTCTTTATTTATCTCTTTACCTTCCTCTTCCTATCTCCACTCATTCCTTTACTCATTTCTTCCATGTATTTTAGTATTTCTCTTTCATTCTCTCCAAAATCATTCTATTTTATTTCTCTCCCTTGTTTTTTATCTTCTCTCCTCTCCATAACTTTCTTTTTTTACCTCCGCCACGAAGTTGGAGGGGTTATGTTTTCACCCCGATTTGTCTGTCTGTCTGTCTGTCTGTTTGTTAGTGTACAGGATTTCTCAAAAAGTTACCAATAGATTTGGACCAAACTCGGTATACCAAGTCTATTTGGTATAAGAAAGAACTGATTTAATTTTGGATGAAATCTATTGACAACTGTTGCCATGGCAACCAATTGATGAAATATTCGGGCGGAGGTATGCACTCTACTGAGTGCCCGCCCCTAGTTTCTTCCTTTTTCTCTCATTCTCGTTTCATTCCTTTCCTTATTTTCTTCCATATCCTTTCTTCCTCTTTCATTTCCTTTATTTATCTACCTTGTCTTGTATCTATTCTCTCTATAACCTTTCCTTTCGCTTCTTCTTCCTCCTCGCCATCTTTTCTTCTATAACCTTCTTCTTCCTTCTTGTTCTTCCTTCTTGTTCTTCCTTCTTCCTTCCTTTTGCTTCTTTCTCCTCCTCATCTATTCGTTCCCCTCAAATCACCTTTCCTCCCCTTCCTTCCATACCATATCATTTAGATTTCTCCCTTCCCTTCCCCTCAGTCCCTCAGTCTCCCCTCGTTCTGCTGAGGGGACGGAAGAGAGAGACTCACTTCCGGGTGGTGAGGGAAGGGTAGTACTTCCCCTCTCCTCTCCCCTCATCTTATTCCAACTCATCTCTACTTTACTTCCTTCCGCAGTAATCTCTCATTCAGCGATTAATTTATCCCTCCCAGGCCAGAAAACACTATAGTAATCCTATTTGGTGGCAGAAATCTCTCATTCAGCGATTAATTTATCCCTCCCAGGCCAGAAAACACTATAGTAATCCTATTTGGTGGCAGAAATCTCTCATTCAGCGATTAATTTATCCCTCCCAGGCCAGAAAACACTATATTAATCCTATTTGGTGGCAGTAATCTCTCATTCAGCGATTAATTTATCCCTCCCAGGCCAGAAAACACTATATTAATCCTATTTGGTGGCAGTAATCTCTCATTCAGCGATTAATTTTGTACTCCATTTCCCTCTCTTCCCTTTTTATATTCCTTTTGCATTTTCATTTTCCCCTTTTTAGCATTAATTCTCTTCCCTTTTTACTTTCCCTTTTGCCACCCCTCTCCCTTCCCTTACCTATGGCTCAATTCCCTTCCCTCTCCCTGTCTATCTGCCTGTCTATCTACCTCATTCCCCTGTCACCTCGGCTTCATTATATCAAAATCCGATATGAAAAATAGTGTCGGTTTTTTTCTAGTGGAGTCTAGTTAGTGGAGTTTGATGATGGTAGAGAGGTGGAGTTATGGTGGGGTTTGGTGGAGTTTGGAGTTT
>JACEEZ010003201.1:0-24925 GCA_016584305.1 Chionoecetes opilio
TTTTCCCCGGTTTTAAAAAACAAAAATTATAACCCTACAAAACTGTCCAAACCCCGGGCGTTGGTTTGCCCTTAAAAAAGCTAGTCATACCGAAGATTTTTTTAATTTTCGGGAAACAAAAAAAATACGCAAAAATTTTTTTTTTTTTTCTTTTTTTTTAAAACAACAATTTCTAAATTTCTTTGATCGTGCCCCAAACAACTGCGTTGGCTTTTGCTATAGATTCGTTTGGTTTTGGGGATAGACTCGAGTATCTCGTCAGTAACACTTAAACATGATGTACCACTATTTTATCCTCAAAAACAAAAAAAGGAACTCATTAAAGGTATTTTAATACTACATAACCATAAATATGTCTTTGTACAACCTAAAAAGACGACTACGCGAAAAAAAATTTCGAGTTGTTTTTGGGGGCGAATTGTATTCCAGGTGCTAATTTTCCGGGCTCTCTTCCGCTACCTGAAGACCTGAGGTTGGTTGATGTACAGAGGCTTCAAAACCAAAAAAACATCAAAACGATCTCATTAGAAGTGGCAAGGGGTGGGACACAGTACTTCCCTCCACTTCTTACCTCTTGCGAGGGTCTGTTGTGACTCTTTTTTCCTTTGGTTTGAACCTCTGCCATCACCATTCCCCCAGGTCTTCTCTATAGTGTTGTCCGAGAACAGAGACAGGAAATATGCCCTGGAATATCATTTTTCACGCAAAAAACTCTAAATTTTTCCCCATCCCGTAGTTTTCCTTCGTGGGCCCCACCCCGGCGACTCCGATTATCCCCACAATGCCCGATGAAAACAACCGTGACGTAGTTGGAAAGGGTCCATTTTTTTGGGAAAGTGATTTCCCCTTTATCAAATTGGGAACTACTCTGCAATAGGTTTTGGGTGGAAAAACCTTTTTTAAATAATTTTTTTAAATAAGAAATCAATTTTGCGAGATTTAATTTCATAAAAAAATCTACTAATTTTTATTTCTATTCCATCATGAAAAGGGATGTTTTCTGCTACTTTTTTGAAACAACAGCAATACCCGAGAAAGAAATTTAAACGAATTTTTGGTGCTACTATTCTTTTAACAAATATTTCGCCTTAGTCTATTGGGCAGGACATGATGAAGAAAATTTATTTGGCCTGATCCCCAGACTGGCGTACGCCACAGTACTGTTTTGGTTGCCGCACAAGAGGGAAATGTAAAAAAGATAGAAATATCAAAGGCAGCCCCAAAAATTGTTCCTACCTGTCAAAACCTGATTTATGAGGAAGGCTAAGATATTTTTGGGTTTCCATCTTTGGGAAAAAGAAAAAAAATATTTACTTGATAGCAAAGTATGTCAGGAATGGGGAGAAATGACAAAGGCATGTCTATTACGGTTAAGGGGGGCCACAAAAGGGCATACAAAAACTTGAAAAGACAAGGGGCTTGAAGGCCCCTTAGAAATAAAGTTTTCCCCATCGGGGAAAATTTAAATGGGAATACAGCACTAGACAATGGGTAATTTTCGGGAGTGGGGTTTAAAAAGTCTTTGGATTTTTACTTACATCATCTGTAGATTTCTTCAAACTGAGTATTTGACACCCCGTGTCCCATTGCGCTAATTGAAATAATATAGCGTTACATGTACACCGAAAAACTACCCTTATTTCGCCCCAAAAGGGCAAGATAGGTTTTAAAACAGATTTTTTTTAGGGTTTGGTGGGGAAAAGGGGTTTTTTTTTTTTTGGGTTTGGTTTATAAATATGATTCAAAAAGCAAAATTTTCAAAACTAACCCGTGCGAAACGGAACAAAAAATTTTGCGGAAGGGACCCCCCCGCACCTGTAAAAAAAATTTATTTCTGACAAAACGAGTGCCAGATTTATTCAAGACACATCCAATTATTCAGGAAAACTAAGTTTCGTCTTCAAAATAGGTGTGCCCCTACCAAAATTTTTACCGATAATAAAATTATTGATGCAAAAAGTATTCATTTTTTAAAAGCTAAGTTTTCCCAAATTGAAAAAGGAGACAAGACCCCCGAGTGTAACATTTCCCTTTAATATCAAAACTAATAAACGGGTAAATACACCATAGTTCCAGTAGGCTACATATGTACAGTCGCTCCAAGGTGTTAATGATTTAAAACCGAAAGACTGGGTCTTTTCCCTTCCTTTCCTTTTCTATTTTCCAAAACAGCATCGATCACAGTTTTTTTTTACTCCCCCGCCCGCCCTCTCCTTTCCCCCCATTCCCGCATCTTCAAGTCTAGACCGCATGCTTCTTTTCCCTTCCCCCCGGGGTGTTGTTATTCCCCCGGTCAACTTTTCCCCCCTCGCATCTCTTTTCTTCTCTCTCTCTCTTCTCTCTCCCTCTCTCTCTCTCTCTTCTCTCTCTTCTCTCTCCTCTCTCGCCTCCCTCTCTCTCTCTCGCTTCTCCCCCTCTCCTTCCTTTTTTTTTTCCCTTCTCTCCCTCTCCCCCCCCCCCCCCCCCCCTTTTTTTTTTTTCTCTCTTCTCTTCTCTCTCCTCCTTTTTTTTTTTTTTTTTTTTTTTTTTTTTTCCCCCCCCCCCCCCCCCCTTTCTTTCTTTTTCCTTTCCCCCTTCTTTCTTTTTTTTCCTTTCTCCCTTTTTCCTCCCCTCTTTTCCTCTTTTCCTTTTCCTTTTCTCCCTCTTCCTTTTTTCCCCTTGTATTTATTTTTTTTTCTTTTCCCCTTATCAACTAATTTTTGGGGAATTTAATAAAAAACAAAAATTTTAAAATCATAATGTAAATCTATAGGAAGATGCATATTTTCCCAAAAACCCATTTGATGGGGGGGCCAATTGGAACCTCAAAACAAAAAAAAGTTATTGATGAAAAATTAAGTTTCCCCCCCTTAGGGTTTTTTGTTGAAGGGGGGTGAAATTTTTTGGTGGTGGTTTTTATTTTAAAAACCCCAATTTAAAAATTTAAAATTGTTTGTTTTGGTTTTTTCCCCAGGTTTTTTAAATTTTCCCATATTTTGGGTTTCCCAAAAAAAAAAAATTTGGGTTTTCCCCAAAAATCGGAAAACCCAAAGGGGGAAAAAATGTATTTTTCCCGCTCTTGTAGCAATTTGTTCCACAAAGATTCCCGGAACAATTTCCCCAATTTGGGGTTTTTTCAGGGATTTTTTTTTTTTTGGAGAAAATTTTTGGGAAAGGAAAAACTAATTTTCCGTAAATTTTGGTTTTTTTCTGAATTTTTAAGGGGATTTTTTTTTGCAGGGTGTAAGTGACGGCATGTCAACCCGGAGGGGGGAAAAAAGGGATGCCCCGTCTTAGCAGGTGTTGCCCAAGGGTTTTGTCTCTTCTGGGGGGGGGGGGGGTCCGGGGGGCCCAAGACAGGACATATCCAGGGAAAGCACAAGGGGTAAAAAGGGGGAAACCCAACCAACAAAGAAATTCACCAAGAAAAAACCCTTTGGTTTACCTTGCAAGGGTGTCAAAAAGTCACCCACCCGGGGGGCGGGTCCCAAACTCTTACCCAAAGTATTCCCCTCGGGAAAAGGCGTCATAAAACAAAAAAGGAGATCAGGGGGCCTACAAAGGGGTAAAAAGAGGGGCCCGGGAAAACTCCAGAAAATCGGGTTTTCAAACCCCAGGGGGTCCTAAAACTCAAAAACTCTTAAAAGATTTTTTTCCCCCCCCCGGTTTTAAGGTAAAAATAGGGAAAAAAGGGGGGGGGTTTTCCCTGGGAATTTCAATGAAATACCCAAAAACTGCCCGATAAACCCCATTGGGGAATCCTAGCCTTTTCCAATGAAGGAAAAAAACGTTCCCAAGATAAACCCTTGGGGACAAGCCCCAAATGAAAAAAAAGTTTTCAACGCCAAAGAGCTCTAATTGAGCCGGCGAAAAGCAAAAAGTGGAAAAAGGGGGAAAATCTTAAACCAAAAGCGGAATGAGCTGGGGAAGGACCAATAACAAGATTGAGTCAGCCATGGCCTCCCGAACAATCAGAAGTTTTCCCCAGCAGCCACAAAATTCCTGCCCCCCTGCTGGGAGTTGAGTGTCAACCCCCTCTAAAAGAGCTAAACGTCTTGCCACATCCTTCGGCAGTAAACTTGGTCTTTGCTGTTCCAGTGGCAAGAAAAAGCCCCCAAGCACGTACTGCTTCCAATGCTGTAAAGTTTTTTGACAGGAAACACGAACTGATCCGAACTCTAAATCGTTTTGGCCATGTGTGTCCTACTCAATGTTTGGGGGAAATCGATACACCCCTTTTGTTCCAGAAGGGGATTTTAAAAAAGGTGACTTCCACTGCCAAAAAACATCTCCCGGGTTTTGGTTCACAAACCCGGGCCGGGGGATAACATCGACCGCTTGAAGAACACTAAGTGGGCAGGTACTTTCCAGAGTCAAGGGCTTTGCTGTCCAGTTCCAGGTTGCAGGCTCTGTGCCAGAAAAGGGTCCTGCCAGAGATTCCCCAAGTCCAAGATAGAGCATCCTCTGACCGCTCAATTCGCCAATATAAAATTTTGGGCGGGGGGCAGGGCCACCCGGATTGAGACTGCGTATGCGCACTCCCAAAAAGAGGTCAGGATTAAAAGACTAAAAACCATATCTGGTTCTTACTCGAATGTCAGACCATAGAAACCAGTCCTCAGCATTGGCGGGTTAACATCAAATCCCAAGACATTGCGGGGCCCAGGACCTGTAAGCTACCTGCCCCTATAAATGCTCCCGAAACAAAAATGTCCACCGTTAATGAAGTTTTGGAGCAAACGCAGCCATCATGCAGCCCCTTACGCTTAACAAGATTGTGTGCGTTTTGATCAACACTCTATCCCAAAAGCTGCCGAGGTCTCTGGAAAAAGGAAGTTAAAAGAACATTATCTCGGGATGGGCGTCTTCCACACAATCTGCAACCCTCTCCACCATGGGAAGAGGTTTCAGGATGCGGTCTTAGAGATCTGTGTGTGGAATCAGGTTTCTCGCAGAAGGGTCAGTGTCAGGGGTGAGGACCCGGGGTACAACAGAGCAGTGAGACTCCCAAAAGCCGGTATGAAGCCTGATGGGCTTGCAGGGAAAGGTTTCCCTTCCAGGCGAAAAAACCATTAAAGGGACATACACCATTGGTGGAACACTGAAAACATAAACACCCAAGCAATGTGTCTCAGGGAACCTTTCAAGAGCTGATGGGGGTAAATCATGCACACATATCCTGAAGCTTTTCCCAAAGTTATCTTAGCCCCAAGAGATAAACCCCAAAACCTCTCGCTTCTGGATGTCTACCTGGACATGGTTGGATCATGCTGGACCTTTTCGAGCCTCCAGGGGGCAACGGGATGCTTCACCTAGGGCAATCCAAGATGTACCGTGGTGTTTTGCCTATGAAAAGGGTGAACTTGCCCGTTCCTGCCCTACCTATCCATGATGTCCGACTGCCCTGAACACCCAGAGGTCCATGAACACTTCATGCAAGGTGGCTTTTCGGTCCGATCGGTAGCAAAACCCCTTTTGGAAACGGATTCCTGGGGACCAGACCATCGAAGGGAACATCAAAAAGACCCCAGACCCGGGGGGGAAACAAAAGGCTTCAGCCTGAAAGGTGGAGCTTCGCCAGGTACTACCTGACATCGGGTATCGCAGCAGATACTTGAGGCAGCTCAGGGGCCCTGGTAGTGGCCAAAAAGTATACTGACTTCGCCACCCAGACCTACAGATCCCAGGATTAGAAGAGATGAGGCCGATGTCCAAACTTTAGTTTAAATGTGGAACCAGTGGTTGAAACCCCCTTTAACGCAGAGCAAGGATTTTTCATTTGTCAAATGCGACTACAGCAACACCCGAATTGCCAAAGCCTTTAGGGGGGTACAAATAGGGAAAGGGTGCAATCAAGCCTCAAAGGGAAAGGCCCGGAGACCGATACGCCAATATAAAGTTTATGACCGAGACGAAGACGAAAAATGAGAAAAGTTCACTAATCAGAATGAAGCCACGCTCACAAGGCCCCGCCGGGGGCCATTTGAAGCTGACGGAACCTATTTGGCCGATGATCCTTTTTGTAGAACAAAAACTAAAATGAGTGAGTCTTGGGTCTCCCCTGGGGCCTTTTCCGGGGACTTGCCCGGGTGATGGGTCTCCGCAAAACCACAAGGCTGCCCTACAAGGGGGTTGGGGGGGGGAAAGTTTTTCCTGCGAGGGGTCCCCAGCCTCTGCTACCCTAATTTATGGGTGAGCCCGGTCCAAAACTGAAGGGAAAAGACAACACTTTTTCCACTTGCAGGCACAGCACTGAGTCACGTTGTCCATAGGGTGCTAAGAGCGGCGCATTGATTTTGTGTTTGACGTCTCAAGGGAGACTCCATCAAAAATGCAGAAAGAGCCCAAAAGAAGTGCAGGGACAGGGATCCATTTCAAGAACATTCAACCGGGCAAACTCCAGCAGGAGAAAGGGTTTCTCGGGATTCCTCCCAAAAAGGCAAGTCTCATCAAGTTCCTGGTAGAAGAAGGAAAAAACCAAAGCCAGGGAGAACTCGAGGGGAAGGGGCTTAAGTCACATGTGAGCAGCTCTGCTTTAAGATCACCAAAAAAGCGGGAAAAAGGGTCCTGACTTAATCAAGTCAAGAAAAGCAGACCCCCCGCCTCCCTTTTCCATGCACTTCTCAGCGAATCTGGGTACAATCTGTCATCATCACGCAGAGGATACGAGTCATGGGCTGGTTCTGGGCATGGCCACAAATCCCATCCCACCTGTTCCAGAATGCGGGACGAAGAACCGGACAAAATTCCTGGATATCACCAACTGAGGCGTCACTGGGAGGGGAAGCGTGTGTGATTTTGATTGGTAGCAGCCTTTACAGGGTGTGATACCGTCGTGCATTTTGCTGGGGGGGGGAAGATGACGACACTCAAGCAGGTGAAGTGGGCAAAATACCGGGCTTTCCCAACTTGGGGGGTCATGGGAAGTGGGCTCCGAAATCTTTGGAACTACAGGAAATCACCTGCCCCATGTACCTCCATCTACCCACACAACTGAGGGGAACAAGCTTTTGGATGAGCTGTTCTGTGCAGAGGGGAGGTGGGGTCAGTCAAACCCCCCCTTTTGGGGGCTGCCTCTTCGATGCACTACGGGGGCAAAATACCAGGCGCGATTGGAGGAAAGTCCCGAAGCCGCCTTTTTTGCGAAAACCCAAAAGACGCGGCGGAGACAGATGAGGCGGCAAGCTTGCTGTCAACTGATGCGAGGCTCCCAGCACCAACTGTTATCACTACGTCCGCAAGTGTGTCGGGCTGCGGAATCCTTAAATGCACTTGCCTCAGCTGGCCTAAGTGTACGGACTGTGCAGGTTACAGACATGCCGAACAAGGCTTTGAAGAAGAGCCGGGAGCACAACAGTCAGATTCCGGTCTGACTAGATGAAATTTGGGGGTTAAGGCCAAATAGTAAGTAAAAGCCCATGGCATGCTTTGTGTGTATTTACAGCACTTTTATTAAAAGTGCAATTTTATATTCATTTAGGACATTTTGGCATTCCTGTCCCCAAATTTTACATTTAAAATTTTTCTGAATTTTTTGGTAGGGTTGTCTATTCAAGAAAAGGGTAACGACCCTTTAACTACCCGTGTGCAAAGGGGTATCATACAAAAACAAAAATAAGAATTGCAAGCAAAAAACCTAAGAGAATTGTCCCCCGGGTGGTACGATATCCAAAAATTTGGGTCTTGGCTCATGGCTATGTGTGTGTGCGTTGGTTTTTCCCTCTCCTCTCTCTCTCTCCCCTCTCTCTCTCTTCTCCCTCTCCTCTCCCCTCTCTCGCTCCCCCTCTTCTCTCTCTCTCTCCCCTTTTTGGGTCTTTCTCCTCACTCTACCCTACCTCCTCCTCTCTCCCCCCCACTGGCAATCCCTCTACAGATATCTAATCTTAAACCCCGGGGCTGTTTCCTTATTAAACTGTCATACGTTGTGGGGGTAGGATTAAAAAACCCTAATTACAACATTAAAAACGTATACTGCCAAACAACCTCTACTACTATACTACTGCTACTACTATTTTCTAATGCACGAGTCTCGTATTACGAGTAATAAGAGTGTAATGATTGAATAATATTGTATAAAACATAAATCATTTTTCTTAATACATCCAAAGGGGTGGCCAAGGGCAAAAAAAAAAGTAAAAAATCCCCCTTAAATGCCAGTCTCATAAAAAAGACGTAAGAGAATATAAAAAAAGGGGTAGGGCAATTTAGTTCAGGAGGGGTTTTTTTCCCCTCTCTTGAAATTTTTTTTGTCGTAGAAAAAGGTGAAAAAAAGAAAAAAGAATGAGAGTTTCCCGAGTTTACCAAGGAAAAGGGGTGAAAAATGTAGATAGGGGAACTCTTGCATAGGGAATGGATATAATAGGGATGAGAATGGTCGAAAAGTTTGTGCGGGAGGCCGCGGAGGGGGGGGGGGACTATGCAGTTTGCAAATTTAAAGAGCAGTAAGCACAAAAAAAACGGTAAAAGAAGCAAGAGAAGCAAAATTGCCGGGTTTAAAGTTGAAGACAGTCAGTCGGGAGGGGGGTTAAATGAGACAAAAAACTTTTTATCAACCTTGTTTAGGGGTGTATGAGTGGTCCTCCCCAACTGGAACATACTCCATACATGGCGGAAAGGCCCCCGTAGAGAGCAAGCAAAATGGGGGGGATAAAAAATGGACGCAGACGCCACAGGGCACCTAACTTCTTGAACGTTTTAGCAAAAGATGAATGTGTGGGGTTTCCCGCTCAAAATTTTTTGTAAAAAAATATCCAAAAATTCTTGAAGAAGAGGGGGATAGTTGAGTGTCGTTGAATAAGAGGGGATAGTTGTCTGGAATTTTATGTAGAGTTGATAGGTGAAGATATTGGGTTTTTTAGGCATTGAACAAAATAAGGTTTGCTTTGCTTCAATCAGAAATTATAGAAAGATCAGAAGTTTGGCGCTCTGTGGCATCTCTCCGTGAATCATTTAGTTCCTGTTGAGTTGGACGTCTAATGACCGACGTTGAAAAAGGCAGGGTGAAACCATCAACGTAGGAGTGGATAGGGATTTGAGTTAAACTCAGTAGATCATTAATGAATAATAGAAAGGGGGGTGGATGATAGGACATAAACCTGAGGAACACCACAATTGATATAATTAAGAGTAGAACAATGACCGTCTACAGTATCTGCAATAGAACGATTTGAAAGGAAACTTAAGATGAAGGTGCAGAGAGAAGGATATAAACCAAATACAAACTGTAGGAAACCTTATTTTAGAATTAAAGATTTGTTCAAGACTATCAAAAGCTTTTGATATGTCACGGGCAACAACAAAAGTTTCACCGAAACCTCTAAAGGAGGATGACCAAGATTCATTTAGGAAAGCTAGAAGACTGCCAGTAGAGCGTTCTTTACGGAAACCGTACTGACGATTAGATAGAAGATTATGAACAGATAGATTCTTAAGAATCTTTTTATTAAGTATAGATTCAAAAGCTTTAGAAAGGCAGGAAGTCAAAGCTATAGGACTGTAGTTTGAAGGCTTAGAACGGTCACCCTTCTTAGGAACAGGTTGGATGTGAGTAAACTTCCAGCAAGAAGGAAATGTGGAAATAGATAGACAAAAACGGAAACGATTGACTAGGCAGGGTGCATGCACAGTATTCTAGAGCAATAGGTGAGACCATAAGGCTTCTGAGGATCTAGGCCAGAAATGGCACGGAAAATATCATCACAAAGGATCTTAATGCCAGGCATAAAATAGTCAGAGGATGGAGGAGGAGGAGGAACAAGCCCTTCATCAACCAGAGTGGAATTTTCAGCAAAGGTTTGAGCAAAGAGTTCAGATATAGAAATAAATGTGACAACTGTGGAGCCATCTGGGTGAAACATAGGAGGGAAAGATGAAGAAGAAAAATTGTTAGAGATGTTATTAACTAGATGCCAGAAGTCACGAGAGTAGTTTGATTCAGAGAAACTTTGACATTCTCTATGAATAAAGGAGTTTTTGGTAAGTTGAAGAAAATATTTGGCATGATTACGGGCAGACATATAAAGGGCATGCATTTCAGGAGATGGATACCACATGAAGGGTTACCACAGTCACCTTCCCCAGTTTTCCCCTGGTACCGATTTATCAACCCCGAAAGGGAGGATGAACAGCTGTTTATTTAGGCCGCCGAATGTCCTGGCCCGGATTCGAACCAGGGCCCACAGATTTGTAGCTAGGCACACTAGCTACTGCACCAAGGAGGCGACATACGTCATTTACAGCGTAAAGGTTGTCACAATATTTGTGTATCACTAATTTTTCATGTCTTTGTTTTGTTAAGCTCTATCTTGCCAGTTGCATTTTTTCGCAAAGTTCTAAGTTCTAGGGGTGCCTTGAAACTCACCCCTGGCATTGCTCGTGCTCTGTGGTCACGGCCGTCAGTAAAACCGCGGCAATTGATCTACCGTTAATGACAAAAATGTATGATATTATCTGGAAAGACATAACCTGTATAAGAAAGAGAGGATGTTTTTGTACATCTAGGTAACCCCTAAGTCTTGTGATAGACTAGAGGTACAGACGATTTCACCCTCGTCCCATGTCCCTGCAAAGGTATTAAACCCATAGGTTTATATACAAACACAATATAATTAAGTATATAGGTGAAGAAATTGGGTTTCTAAGGCATTGCAGAAAACAAAGTTTGCTTTGCCCCAATCAGGAATTAAAGAAAGATCATAATTTAGGCGCTATGTGGCATCTCTCCGTGAATACCTTAGTTCCTGTTGAGTTAGAGGTCTAATGAACGACTTTGAAAATGTAGGGTAGAATCATCAGCGTAGGAGTGGATAAGGGCATTGAGTTAGACTTAGAAGATGAGTAATGGAAAGTAATAGGAGTAATGAATAATAGAAAGAGTGGGTGATAGGACAACAACCCTGAGGAACACCACTATTGATAGCCTAAAAGGAGACAAACAATGACCGTCTATACAGTAGCTGCAATATAACGGTTAGAAAGGAAACTTAAGATGAAGGTGCAGAGAGAAGGATAGACACCGAATGAGGGTAGTTTAGATATTAAGGATTCTTGCCAGACTCTCTCAAAAGTTTTTGATATGTCAAGGGCAACAAGAAAAGTTTCACTGAAACCCCTAAAGAAGGATGACCAAGATTCAATTAAGAAAGCTAGAAGATCGCCAGTATATTGCCCTATACAGAAACCGTACTGACGATCAGATAGAAGATTGTGAGCAGATGGATGCTTAAGAATCATCTTATTAAGTAGAGATTCAAAAGATTTAGAAAGGCAGGAAGTCAAAGTTATAGGACGGTATTTTGAAGGATTAGAACGGTCACCCTTCTTAGGAACAGGTTGAATGTGAGGAAACTTCCAATAAGAAAAAAAGGTAGAAGTAGATCGACAAAGACGGAAAAGTTTGACCGGGCCGGGTGAAAGCACAGAAGCACAGTTTTTGAGAACAATAGGAGTGACTCCGTCAGGACCGTAAGCCAATTCCGAGGATCTAGGCCAGAAAGGGCAAAGAAAACATCATTACGAAGGATTTTAATAACAGGCAGAATATATTCAAAGGTTGGAGGGAAAGGAGGAACAAGCCCTTCATCAACCAGATTGGAATTTTTAGCAAAGGTTTGAGCAAAGAGTTCAGCTTTAGAAATAGATGAGACATCTGTGGTGCCATCTGGGTGAAGCATAGGAAGGACAGATGAAGAAGTAAAATTATTTAGAGATATTTTTGGCTAGATGCCAGAGGTCACGAGAGGAGTTTGATTCCGAGAGATTTTGACATTTTCTATTCATGAAGGATTTTTTGGTAATTTGAAAAAAGATTTGGCATGCATGATTACGGGCAGAAATATAGAGGGCATGAGTTTCAGGAGATGGATGGTTACGTTACCGTGTGAGCCGCCTCTCTATCTTGGACAGCGTGAGAACAAGCATTGTTGAACCAAGTTTGACGAGCTTTAGGATTAGAGAAAGTGTGTGGAATGTACGCCTCCATGCCAGTGACAATGACCTCAGTAATGCGCTCTGCACAAAGAGATAGTTCACTAACACAGAAGCAATAATAATTCCATGGAAAATCAGAGTAGTAATGCCTTAGGACCTCCCACTTATCTGAGTTGAAATGCCAGAAGAACCTCTGCTTAGGTGGGTCCAGGGGCGGCACTGGAGCGATAGGAAAGGTGACATAAATAAGATTGTGATCGAAGGAACCCAATGGAGATAATAGTTTCACAGAGTAAGCAGATGGGTTAGTAGTCAGGAAAAGATCTAGAAATTTGGGTATGTCTCCAAGGCGGTCAGGAATACGGGTAAGGTGCTGCACCAGCTACTCTAGGTCTTAGAGGATAGCTAAGTTGTAGGCTTGTTTACCAGGTTGGTCAGTGAAAGGTAATGAGAGCCAAAGCTGATGAACATTGAAATCCCCTAGAATGGATATTTCTGCAAAATAAAAATGAGATGTGATATGCTCCACTGTGGATGTTAAATAATTACAATCGAAGAATTTTACATAGTCCGAGGAGTTAGGTGAGAGATAATACAACACTGATAAATTTAGTAAGAGAGTGACATTGAAGTCGGAGCCAGATGGTAGAAAATTCTAAAGATTAAAGACCGTGGGCACGAGAGCAAGTGATGTCGTTGCGTACAGCCAGCTTTGGATTGAAAATTAGAATAGAGACAGTAAGAGGAAACAGAAAAAGGACTACTACAACTCTATTGCTTCTACTATTACTATTACTAATAGTTATAATGATAATTATAATAATTGTTATTATTGACAATGAATATTAATAATGAATATTAATGAGTAATACTAATGATAATGATGATAATGATACTACCACAACTACTACTACTACCTCTATTACTGTTTCTACTACTAATATAACTATTATTACTACTCCTATGAAAATTTCCATTATTATTATTACTGCTATTATAATTCTAATCATAATTGATATAAATTATGATCGCGGTAATAATAATAATGGAAATTTTGATAGAAGTAGTAATAATAGTTATATTAGTAGTATAAACAGTATATAGAAGTAGTAGTAGTAGTAGTAGTGGTATCATCATTATCATTATTATCATTATTATTACTTATCAATACTTATCATTAGGGCCCGGATAGTTATGCATTTGCATATTTCGTATGCAAATGCATATTTTGCGTGATTTCTATGATAAGTGCATATTTCCTAGATAACTACATATAAATGCATATTTTGGTAAAATATTCATCTGAGCACAAGTGGTACTGGGAGGTGAGGTGAGGTGAGGTGAGGTGTGGTTTGGTGAAGTGAGGTGAGGTCACGTCTCTTTAATCTGTCGTTTCCGGTCCTTGGTATCCAATCGTCTCGTGTGACGTAGAAAGGGTGTTCTCAGAATATAAAGCTATGCTGACAGACAACAGGCGGAGTTTTAACTTTGAGAACTTACGCCACCATGTCATCATCAAATGCAACCACAATCTGTAATGTCTGAAAATATGTCAGTCTATAATGTAAATACATGTTCATATTTATTTTTTGAAGCACTTTCACATATATATGTTAAATACATTATGTATATTGCTTAATAAACATTAACATTAGTTTCTATTAACTATTTTGTTTCCGTATAACCTGCATCCTTGGCTTTATAAGTGACATTTTTTAGTGCATATAAATGCATATTTGTCCTGTTTTTAGTGCATATTTGTCCAATTTTTAGTGCATATTTGCATGCATATTTCATGTTTTTTTAGTGCATAACTATCCGGGCCCTACTTATCATCAATATTCATCATCAATAATAATAATTATTATCATTATCTTTATTACTATTATAAGTAGTAATAGTAGCTAGTAGATATAGAGTAGTAGTAGTATTGGTAGTAGTAGTAGTAATAGTAATAATAGTAGTAGTAGTAGTATCATTATTTTTGCCATCATTATTACTATCAGTAGTAGTAGCAGTAAAAATGTTGTAATTTCTTGTGTTAATGGTGGAAATCGTTGAAATACTAATATCAATGATATCATTATCATTGTTATCATTATCATCATTGTTTTTATTATATCAATAACATCTTTATCATTATTTACATAATTATAGTCCAAGCTCGCTTCGCTCGCTTGGACACCTATTTCAGCCGAAATCAGGTGTCATATAGGCTTGTAAAATGTTTCCAGGAATTCTTCTTCTTCTTCTTCTTGTGACTACTTTTGTGGGCAACAACTATATGTGGGTATGCAGGCGCAAAGGAAGAAATTTGGCGCAGAAAGTTATATTTCGTCTCTTAACTCATTTATGTAGGAACTATTCACTATATGAGAAACAAATAAGAGTTAATGTATGTCTAAAGTATTTTTATTTACAGATTATACGCGTAAAACTGTTTATTTTAGGCTGTGCACTGTGCAGGCCATAAAAGTGTTGCCAAGTCAAAAGTTACAGTTTGACGAAATTGTTTTGGCTTCGAAAGGGAATGAAAAAGGCATAAATGGGGAAAAAAGAAACCATTGAGTTCATGTTAAATATTTATATGTGCGTGTGCGTGTGTGTGACAGGAAATATGAGTCAAAAAGAGAAGTGTTAATCTACAAATAAGGATATTTTATGAGGGTGATCTGGCAACTGTGAGTGGTAGGCCATGGCGGCAGCTTCCGGCCGCAGTGCTGCCAGATGCAGGCAAATTTCCCTGTTTAAGGGAAATTCAGGTCACTACAGGGAAACAGGGAAGAAAATTGAAAATATACCAAAATATAGGGAAATTCGAAAGATACGGAGAATGTATAAACTTTTTGTGTATATATCTCTAAATTACGAGAGCGAGAGAGAGAGAGAGAGAGAGAGAGAGAGAGAGAGAGAGAGAGAGAGAGAGAGAGAGAGAGAGAGAGAGAGAGAGAGAGAGAGAGAGAGAGAGAGAGAGAGAGAGAGAGAGAGAGAGAGATATTCGCTGTAAGTCTCGAAATAGCCGTATCGTTCTTGTCCGGTTTTCGCAGTGTCGGTACAGTACGTGTTCTGAGGTCCTATCTCAGACTCCCGTGAGTTCATTCTCAGTTCCCGGTAAAGTTGCCGTACTGATTGATGTTTGGAAGTCTCTGAAGGATTTATGTTACTGTGCTATTGATGTGACCTGTAGTCATGTCTACTCCTCCAGCCAGAGGTGCACCTAGGAATACACAGTAAATCCGCTAGATTTATCGCTAGTCGCTGGATGGTAAATTTTTTCCGCCATCGGCTGATGGCCTTTTCAGGCCTGATTTCATATTTCTGCTGCTGAAACAATAGTTTTGGTGTTGTTAGATGCTTGTTTATGACATTTCGTGAAGCATATGCTCGACCAAATCAAGATATAGGTGTACACGGTCAGGTGACGCGGTCACTCACATCGCTAGGTAGAACCTGTAATAACTTTTTTTAACTGACTTAGTGTATTCTGATTTCTTACAAGGAAGGACATTTCGGAGAGCCCCCTGGTTGCGCCACTGCCTCCATACAAGCCCAAACGCCAGGCGTACACTCAAAGATACACTGATAAATGGGAAAGTGACCCCAAATTTTTAAGTTGGCTGATATGAAGGGGTAAAGGCCCTCTGTATTTCCATTGCAAATTGTGCAATTCTGACGGAAAAACTGATATAAAGGCGACAGGGAAATACAGGGCTAAACAGGGAGATGTTTGCGGTGAATATAGGGAAATTTTGGCAGCTCGATCTGGCAGCACTGGGCAGCTGCTCGATAGTGTTGTTTAGGTCTTATATTTATAGGTCTATATTTAAGGTAATATCACGCAAAATAGGAACGTTAACAGTGTTACAGAGGCACAGGGGTGGGTATGAGTGCCTCGTGTATACATGGGAGTGTATTGTGACAAGGGTGTATTGTCAATTATGTCAATTCGAGACGAAATTAAGAGGATGTGTGTGCTGGATGTGGCAAAACTTCTGGCCCAAAACAATGAAAGCATTCCAAAACATACTCGGGGATGTAAGTCGGCACTTACTACATTTTACCTTAGGAATCATCCACAGGGACCATTGTCTCGATTAGAAGCTGACAAAGTGCAAATTACTGGTCACAGGCTAAAAAACCCGCCTGGAGAAAATCTTTGTTATTCTAATGCCGTTTTAAACACGCTGCTCCACTGCGATAGCATAAAAGAAATTCTACAAAGCAAGCGATCCCATGAAGTTAGCATATTGGGATTAATGGCTGCCATTTCAAAAAGCACAGATTTCATTTCAAATGCAGACAAAATTCGGGAGCTTGTGGGCAGATTCAATGGTATCTTTGCCAGTAACTTACAGCAAGATGCTCGAGAATATTTGGGTGCACTGATTGATTTGGAGCCCAAGATCAAAGAACTGTTTGGGTTTCATATTACCAGGGTCTTTTCTTGTAAGAAGTGTCCAAGTGTCTCTGGGCAACACTTACAGCCTGAAACCATGCTTTTGGACGTAATCTACGACTCCTTTTTTAATTTTTATTTTAAGCAAAATCGGGAAGGTGTTGTTACCAAAAGGTGTGAGAACTGCAGAACAGAGACTGAGCATACAATAGTTGAAACTTTAGACAACCTCTCCAAACTTTTGGCTTTGTCGCTTGGCAGGTTTGACAATTTTTTAAATAAGGTCTTCAGCCTTGTTGATCCTGTTCTAGCAATGTGTATTGGAGGAAACAGTTATCAATTGAAAGGAGTTGTTGAACATAGGGGTGAAACATTGGAAAGCGGGCACTATGTTTCACATTTGTTACAAGGTAATATTTGGATAGAGTGTAATGATGAAAGACGAGTTGAACATTCAGATTGCCCAAAGTATGGATATGTCTTTCTTTACGAAAAAATTAACGTTAGTAACAATGTACTCCATCATGATGGTGTGGGTGCTGGTTCCTAGGAAAATTAATTCTCTGCAAGTGGTACTGGTATTGAAACCTTGTGTATTACTGAACAACGCATTTTGGCAAGAAAAAGAATGAACTTAGATAGGACCTCGAACAACAGCTTAGGAATCGAAAATGAAACCTCTGGTACAAACTGGCAACCAGTTTCAAAAACGAAAAGGTCAAACTTTGGTAGGACATCGAAAAAAAGCTTACAAACTGGCAATGACTTGACCTAATGTACAAATGACACTTCTGATATTGCTACTCACAACAGGTTTCAGGTTTTGAGTCTTCAGGACGAAGGTACTGACTCTGGGCCAGCTACAAAGCAAATTGTGAATTTTACCACTGGTAACACTGACAAAAGAAATTCAAATAAGAATCGACTGAATTCAGATAGGACCTCGAATAAAAGATTAACTCCTGGTGACAAAGATTCTAATCACGGTACAATAACCTCTGACATAAGCTTCTCTAATCCGGTGTCAACTATTGAAAGGTATGATGGTAATGGTGATACTGTTATGAGCATTCAGACTGAAACTGAAGTATTTGATGAAGAAGGGGACATTTTATGTGAACAAGCAGACATGGCTAGCAACTTGAACACCTTAGAAAGTTTAAGGTCTGAACATAACCAAAGATTGGTAGACAATATGTATACTGAGGGTCTATTCAAAGAAAATTCTATTTTAGAAAGTGGTAAAAAGATGCATGCACAATTAGGTGAATGGAACAAAGAACGACAGTGTGGACATTGCAAGGAATCTTGGTTTGATCAGAAAATAGGTCCAAAGACTGGTTTGTGTCAAAGGTGTAATCAGTTGAAGTATAGAGAAAGTGATGTACCTAGGTTTTCTGTTGTTAATGACATGATTCCAGGTGAAGTACCGCAGTGCATAAAAATATTAAATCAGGTTGAACTTTCCGCTATATGTTTGATAATTCCATACATACATTTCTTCAAGCGTAAAAATGGGTCTCATGGAGCTTCTGGACACTGTATAGCTTTTGAACAAAAGGTTGACCACTTACTTGAACAAATAACTTCCTTGCCTAGGGCAGTTTCTTTGCTCCCCATAATTGTTATTGAAAGGTCTGACGACAATCACAAAAAGCAGTTTAAAGCAAACAGGCAGTATATCATTGATGCTCTAAAATGGTTGGTTCAAAACAATCCAGAGTATAGGCATATCATTATTAACTATGAGGTACTAAATGAGTATCCAGAAAGTGGTGGCAATGTTGAGGGAATTAGAAGGATAATTGATGATGAAAATTTGCTCGAGGTGTCTGAAACCAATCCTGTTGCCTTTGATGAAGACGGAGATAGATTGTGTGCCGCTGTTGCTGCTCAACAAGAGGATGATGATGGTGACATTCCAAGGCCCAATTCCACCGTTCGAGAAGCTTTGAGCAAGGGTATTGTTAATGAACATATCAAGAAGGCTGTTGATTCCATTCAGGTTGGTGGTTCCGATGAGTCTTCTGACAATCCAGTCTTGGAACTTTTGCAGAGCTCTGAGCCTGCAAGTGAGTTCATGCTAGGTTTCTTCTCCAAGACTTTTCCTCATCTCTTCCCTGATGGTAAAGGTGATTTTACTAAGCCAAGGTTGGGCAATCAACCTACCTTCATGGACTGGGCTAAACATCTCATGAGGTACGACAGAAGGTTTGCAAATGATCCAATACTTCCACTAGTTGTAACAAATATGTACCAAAGAAGGCAAACACTAACTCTAGGTAATCTTTACGCACATATTTTCTCATGACCATGAGACACATGGGTCATTTAAGTGTTAAAGAACTGAGGGAAAAGTTAGACCAAGGTGACCATGCCATTTTAAAAAGTTTGTACTGTTTTTCTAGTGGCATCAAGGGCAGTCAACAATTCTTTTCACAGCATATCTCAAAAAGCTATTGCTTTCTACGACATCTCAGAATAATTTCAAAAGATGAAAAAATGTTCAACTTGTTCTTGACTGTAAGCCCAGCAGATTTTCACTGGTATGATTTGCATAGGTTACTACCTGGCTCAGAGGAGTATTTGAACAAAACTGTGGTGAAAAGTTTGGGTGACATACCTGAAGGCCAGGATCTGGTTAATTACATTGATGAAAGGACAGATTACTTACTCAGGCAAAAGGCTGTTCGGAAAACGTTGACATTGTGAATGAATTCTTCCAAAAGAGGGTAGATTTGCTATGGGAATATGTCTTAAAACCTGAACTCGGTGGTGAAGACTACATAATGAGAAATGAGTTTCAAAGTAGAGGTGCTATCCACTGCCACATGGTAGTATCTGTTAAAAATGGCCCAACAGTTAAAGATATGGATTCGGCTGAAATGTTTGTGCCCATAGTTTCTGACAAAGATGAACCTAAGGTTGTGGTAGAAAAAGATGAAGAAAAAAGAGAAATCTTGGCAGCTAGAAAGAAAATGATAAAATTCAACTCGCTATCTGCTGGTATAAGTGTGATTCACCCAAACTTGGACCCCAAAAACTGGCCTGCACCATTGGGCCAAAATGTGTACCGACCCTCTGACAATGTACTTAGAAAAGAATTTAAAGATGTGGCCATTAACAATGAGGAGCTTCTCAAGCAATATGAAATGTTGGTTAATCGTGTAATGTTACACAAATGTAAATTGGATTACTGTCAAAATCATAAAAGGTACAAATGGTTCCTGATCCTGAACACCCTTTGTCTAAGCCTGGTAATCCCCACAAGGTCAAAGTCTTAGTTTGTCGGTTCAAGCATCCTATGGAGTATCATGGCTATGAGCCTTTTTGCGATCAAAATGGTTGGTTAGATTCTGTAAAAAGAAAGCCCCAGGATGAACTAAACTCTGCTGTTTTTGAAGGTTGTTCCTATGTTAAAGACAAATTGGTATTGGCAAGAAACAACCCTGCAATTGTTGGTCATATATGTGAATTGCTATTAGTTTGGATGGCCAACACTGATCAAAAGACTATTTCTTCATATGATCAACTTCTCAAGTATCTGCTGAAATACATAATGAAACCAGAGACCCAGTCAGACTTCTTCTCTAGCATAGCAAAAAGTGTCTCTTCAAAAATCAATGATGATACACCACTTCGGAAGGTAGCCACGAAAATTTTGAATGCCAACATAGGTCAAAGAGACATATCGGTAAATGAGTGTTTGTTGATTATTCAGGGATTGGCCTATGTCAAATACAGTAGACAACCACGTTATGCGAACTTGAAAGGGAGCAAAAAGGTAAATAAAACAGTTGCCGATGAGTCGGAAGATATTGGTGACGATGATAATTGGCAGGATGCATACTGGTCCAGAGAGAGCAATGCAAATTTTCAAAAACTTTGTCAGGATTATCCTCTTAGGTTCAAGTGGGACAAGCATCCAAAATATATATGTCTGAGAGAATTCATGTGTAATTTCACCAAAAAATGGAAGGTCAGAAAAGCAAATGTTTTCCCTGCTTTCATACCCACTTATAGGTGTACATTGTGCACAAAGGTGACCCAAAATATGAGGGCTACTGCAGGTGCTTGCTGCTCATGGACAAGCCTGGTTGTAGTCTAGATAATGTTGGTAAGGAGTTTGGCTCTTATGAAGCACAATTGAAAGAGTTTGTTAAAAACCCGTTGTGTCCAGAAATTATCCAAGAGGAGTTTGAGCAGAGTCAGATACCCATACAGAATGTGCCATCAGCACCAGAACATAATCCTCTTGATGAGTTACATGTTGAGGAGGAGGAACCAGAAAATACAGAGTTAGATGAGTGGATGGAGTGCAGAAATATTGGTAATGATGCATTTGTTCAGGCAGTTGAAAATCATCTGTCAGAGGTTGAGCAACATCCTGAATATGCTGATGACTGTTTCCTGAGGGAAAATGAAAGTGAAGTCTTTGATGATGCCCAGGTTCTAGGTATGACTGACTCTGATCTAAAGGATGCCCAAGGTTGGATTGAGGAGAAAAAGAAAACTGCAGTATTACCAGAGGGTGACAGTTATGATGGTTGTGATCCTTTAAAGCTAAATTCCAAACAGAAAGTTATTTACAAAATGGTAATTGATTGGGTAGAAAAGAAGCTGTCTGACTCTAGCACTCCCCCTTTGCATTTAAACATATCTGGTAGGGCTGGCTGTGGTAAAAGCTTCTTGCTAAACTGTGTCTCCAAATTCATTGTAGAGAGAGCTGGTAAAAAGTTTCTGGTAAAGGCTGCTCCTACAGGTACAGCTGCATTCATGATTGGAGGTAGTACCTTGCATTCTTTGTTCAAGCTTCCAGTAAATGTCGGGTTTGGTAAGGATATATCAGATTGTCATGGAGATGTTCTTCAGGAGTTACAAATGAAATTTGAAGGCACCAAGTTGCTTGCAATTGATGAAAAGTCAATGATGGGCATGTCATGTATAGGTTGTACATGACAAACAAAAGATTGCAGGAAATAAAAAACAACAATGAACCCTTTGGAGGTATTTCAATGATTATTATGGGGGATTTTGCTCAACTTCCACCAGTACTCGACTCACCCCTCTACGCTTGTAAAACCCAAACTATGATTCCATTGATAACTGGACAGTCCTTGTTCAAGCTTTTCAAAAAGACTGTGGTATTAGATGAAATCATGAGGCAACAAGGTGACGATCAAAAAGATTTCAGACATCTTTTGACCAAATTGTCCCAAGGTACTTTTGATAGAAATGACTGGTATACACTTGGGGAACGTGACTTAAACAGCAACAACTTCACTCCTGTTGAAAGGAAAAGTTTTGAAAGTAGTGCCATCATGTTATGTGCATATAATGTGGACTTGCAAGAGCATAATGTCCGACGGATAGCTTCATTAGGTAACCCAATTGCTGTTGTCAGAGCTGAGCACAACTGTGTCACAGCAGCTCATAGTAAGCTCTCTTCAAACCAAGATGGTGGTTTGCCTAAAAACTTGTTACTTTGTAAAGGTATGGATGTAATGTTGGTTGGTGTTAATTTTTGGAGTGAAGCTGGTTTAACCAATGGTACTAGAGGTGTGGTCAGATACATATTATACAAATCTGGTGTAAGGCCCTCCAAACTTGCCTGCAGTTGTCTTGGTAGAAATTTCTCAGTTCAAGGGAGACTCCTTCTCTGGAGTGACATGTGAAACAAAATTAGTACCAATTTGTCCCATAACTAAAACATGGTATGAAGGTAAAACCCTTTGCATGAGAACAATGTTTCCAATAGTTCCCGCATATGCCATCACAACACATAAGAGTCAAGGGCAGAGTCTTGATAGAGTTCTCATCAACTTAGGTGCCAAAGAATTTGCGGTAGGTCTTACTCATACTGCCATTAGGAGATGCAAAAAATTTGAAAACTTGGCATTTAAACCATACCCAAATGGCAGAAGGTTTCTTACATTGAAGTTAAAAGATGTTTTCAAGGAAAGGTTAAAGCAAGATGAAAGAGAGAAACAAAGTGATAAAGAGTTGTGTATTGAAATTGGTGAGAGTTAAAAATTATATTGGGAAATACAGTTATGACAATTTGGTTGGCTAGCTGCAATCGGCATACATGACGGAACAAAATAACAAAAAAGGACCTCTGGTACTAAACCCAATGGCCGTACGGGTGCTACTGCAAGGTCCGTAGTCTACTTCCCCTTGTCCACACAACAAAAACAAAACAAAATTAAACACATAAATCGAGGCAAGGTATCCAAGGCCCAGACATCCAGGAGAGGAGACCATACCAACATCTCATCAAGCAAATCAGGTAATATTTTCAATACAGTATAAATATATGCAGTATATTTCGCTACAATAATTTTGACTGTTCAGGCCCAGTCACCAACAATGAGGACTACACTGGAATTTGGATCTGACCTAAAAGAAGTTTTAAATGTGCTTGAGCAAGACTGAATCAAGCCAACAAGAAGTCACACTATTCTTGCTGATAATTCAACACCAGGCAAACAAAGTAGAGCAAATTTATGCTGGAGTTTAGTAAATATCTTTGATTAAATAAATACCATCTATGGTTTTAAAACAACAAATTACAATTTAGCCCTTTTCTTTTCTTTGTAAAAAGTAAAGAAAAGAAAGGGATGGTGAAGGTTAGGTTGGGTTAGGTCAGGTTGTAATAGAAGTATTTTAAGGTGAAGGTATTTAAAAAGTTGACTTTAGCCTGTGCGAGCTTGGACACGTTCCACATCTTTAGTGTGGACGTCTATTTCCTAGTTTATAATATTATGATTGTTATTATTATCTTTATTATTATTGCTATTATCTCTAGTATTATATGATTATGAACTTCTTTAATTCTATCATTAGTACACAGTTTCGATTCCTGCCTTTGGCTATGAAACTAGTCTTATTTGAATTGTTCGTATATTCCTATGAATACTCAGTATCTACCTAGTTGTATTTACCTAGTTATAAAATTTAATATAACTAGGTAAATACTGGGTATTCATAGGAATATACGAACGGTTAATATAAGGCAATGATTATAGTTTCATAGCCAAAGGCAGAAATCGAAATTTTGTAATGATAGAAGAAATGAAGTCAATAATCATATAATACTAGAGATAATAGCAATAATAATAATGCTAATAAAAACATTGTGTCTGTGGTAGGTGCGAAACAGGTGTGGGTGGCTGTTTAGGGCGGAGGGATGTTATGGTGGCCCATTGGTGGAGGGTGCGTGGGAGAGGAGCGGGTCTACGGGAGGAGACTGAGCGAACATTTGCAGACAAAGAAGGAAATATGAAAAAGTGATGGGCATGCCCCATCCCAAGTGTATATGGAATCTTTGGTGCGGCTGTACATGTACTATGGGTAAAATAAATATCGGTGCACTATATGCGTGAAACATTCTGACACTATGGAACGAAGAAAACGAAAACATAGTGTGATACCAGCTATAGGTTGGTAGTCCTGATGGCAGGAATATGCCATGTATCACCATATAGTGTGATAATGTTAACAATGAGTAATATTTTGTTTATAATATCTGATATATTGATACAGTGTGACGTTGTGAATTCCACATGGGAGACTATAATATAGCAGGTAACGAATGTAACGACAGTTCCGATGTATGCTTGTATTTGCTTATCTGAGTTGGACGTTAATGCGGCCATGATAACGGCAGCGTTACGTGGTAATTGCCGCCACACACTTTAACCATTGTCATATCATTTGACAAAATACCACATATGAGAGAGAAATTCACATCACCTGTGAAATGCAACGTGGGCAAAATCTGCATGAACATAACGCATAATTGGTAAAGGTATAGTCAATAATACATTTTGTGTCATAAAGGGAATCTAAAGAGACATAATATCATGCTTCACTTATTATATTAACAATAAATACTTTGTATATCCCCCGCCTGCAGCCAGGACCGCATGCAGCCGTGAAGGCATGGATGCCACCAACGTCCACGTGACATAAAAATTACGTTTATGATTGTTACGCAAAAGGTGTAACAGTTATATACCCACTACACTTGGGCGAGATTACATAAACCTTTACAAACTGCAAATAAAGTCTAGCACGTATCATTGCATGTATTAATATATTTCCCTTAATATATTGCCATTACTGTTGGTTAGGGTGCGTTAGTAACGCATTATGCAACTAAGACAACGAAATATGTGCATGGGTGTGGATACAGGCAGAAAAGAAAAATATGTGACGGTAACACACAGAGAGAGAGAGAGAGAGAGAGAGAGAGAGAGAGGAGAGAGAGAGAGAGAGAGAGAGAGAGAGAGAGAGATTTTAAGGCGCCGCAACTGCGGGGTTATTGACGCAGAGAGAGAGAGAGAGAGAGAGAGAGAGAGAGAGAGAGAGAGGAGAGAGAGAGAGAGAGAGAGAGAGGAGAGAGAGAGAGGAGAGAGAGAGAGAGAGAGAGAGAGAGAGAGAGAGAGAGAGAGAGAGACCATGGTTTTATCACGTTCGAGGGAGGACCCCAGGCTACTCGAGGGGAAGCTGAAGTTTGGGGACGATACCCTTGCCATCAAGGGCTCCATCAACATCCTGTGGGTGGAGGTTGACTCCAGGCTCCGCTTTGACCGCCCCACCTCGGAGGAGCCTGACTGA
>JACEEZ010003201.1:26869-56869 GCA_016584305.1 Chionoecetes opilio
CCCAAAAATCACAAAAAATTTTTAAATAAATATGCAGTATATTTCGCTACAATAATTTTGACTTTTCAGGCCCAGTCACCAACAATGAGGACTACACTGGAATTTGGATCTGGCCTAAAAGAAGTTTTAAATGTGCTTGAGCAAGACTGAATCAAGCCAACAAGAAGTCACACTATTCTTGCTGATAATTCAACACCAGGCAAACAAAGAAGAGCAGATTTATGCTGGAGTTTAGTAAATTTCTTTGATTAAATAAATACCATCTATGGTTTTAAAACAACAAATTACAATTTAGCACTTTTCTTTTCTTTGTAAAAAATAAAGAAAAAAAAGGGATGGTGAAGGTTAGATTGGGTTAGGTCAGGTTGTAATAGAAGTATTTTAAGGTGAGGGTATTTAAAAAGTTGACTTTAGCCTGTGCGAGCTTGGACACGTTCCACATCTTTAGTGTGGACGTCTATTTCCTAGTAATATCCTTCCATAAAAATAAAATAATACTCAAATTTATAGGTATATAGCTGCATTAAAAATACTGCTTTAAATTTGATATGGTGTGGCAATAACGGAAACTCTTGCCATATATAGAAAGGGTGAGAGAGAGAAAGAAAAAAATGTATCTGTGTGTGTGTGTGTGTGTGTGTGTGTGTGTGCGTGTGCGTGTGCGTGTGTGTGTGTGTGTGTGTGTGTGTGTGTGTGTGTGTGTGTGCGCGCGCGCGTGTGTGTGTAGGAGGTATATGCTAACTTAGGAGTATGATAGAAGCATTACAAGATGAAAAAGGTGTGTAGGTTTATAATCTAATCTTTAAGTAGTAAGAAATTGATGGTTATGAGTTCTTATGTGTTTATTTTCTATTGTAATTTTTATTATTATTTTTATTATCATGTGGTATTATAAGTCTGTGTACTTATATTTATAGTATAAATACGATGGCTTTGGTGAGTACAAGTAATACAATCTGTGCTGTTTTGGCAAGTTTGAGAGAGTTCTTATTGTGTGGAGGGGCTGGAGGTAACCATCGGATAATTTGGACTTTCGGCTAATTCGACCCAGGTCTCCCCCCAATTAGTTCGAATTAGAGAGGGTTTACTGTACTTCACAATGCTTTAGTACTATCCAAGGATATCAATGAAAGTTCTAGTTTTCCTGTAGTCCTCAGAAACACCAGAAATACAATTTTTTTTTTTTTCAAATATTTATAGCTTGATAGTGAGATAAAGTTGAACCGTCGGTGAAAGTTACAGCCAGAATCGTGAATATTTTTGTACATTATTAGTTTTCTCTCAAGAAAATATTTTCTTTCAGACTTTCGGTAGTGGTGGTGGTGATGTTAGTGATAGTTATAGTACAATGGAAGCAGTAAATGTATGTATAAGTATTTTGGATGGTGTAGTAGTGGTTGTAGTGGTACCTCTCCACAATCCCTCATAAGACCACCATCACCACTATTGCCACAGAACCCTTATGCCAGAGCAACATGCCAAACCACTAATATTGATGATGCGAGGATCTCAATGTTTCATCCTCAACTTGAACGCCACCGACCTCCCACACTCACACTGCATCAATTACTGATAACGGCGCATGTACAGTCACTCCACATAATTCGCGAACACTTGGGGCGAGGCAAGCCCATCAATTTCTCAAATCTTTTCCTTGTCTACAAATGTTCGCTCAGGCTCTTCTTCCCACACCTGTTTCACACCTTCCGGCTTCATAGTCCCCTGCGTCAGTAGTAATTATAGTTTTAAGCCTCGCAATTACACTAATGACAGTTTAACAGCTCCCTCCCTGTGTGTGTGTGTGTGTGTGTGTGTGTGTGTGTGTGTGTGTGTGTGTGTGTGTGTGTGTGTGTGAAATATTGGTTTTTTATCGAGGAGGGAGAGACAAATTTGTATGGAAGGAAGGAAGGAAAGGAAGGAAGGAAGGAAGAAGGAAGGAAGGAAGGAAGGAAGGAAGAAGGAAGAAGGAAGGAAGGAATGGATGGAAGAAGAGGAAGGAAGGAAGAGAGGGTGCAAGGAGAAAGAGAAAAAAGCAAGAAGAATAAGGCGAAGGATGGAACGTGAAGGAAGGATAGAATGAGATAAAGGAAGAAAGAAGATGAGAATTTGAATAGAGGAAGAAGAAGGAAGATGTGAGATAGAGATGAGAGAGAAGAGAGAGGAAGAGAAGAGACAGAGAGAGAGAAGAGAAAGAGAGACGGAGAGAGGAAGAGAGAGAGAGAGAAGAGAGAGGGAGAGAGAGGAGAGAGAGAAAAGAGAGAGAGAGAAGAGAGAGAAGAGAGAGGAGGAAGGGAAAGGGAAGAGAGGGTGGAAAGGGAAAAAAGGAAGAAAAAAAAAGAAGGGAAAGGGGGAAAAAACGGAGGGAAGGAAGGGAAAGGGAAAGGGGGAAGAAGGGGTGGAAAGAAGGAAGGAGAGAAGGAAGAAAAGGGAAAAATGGAAGGAAAAAAGGAAGGAGGAAGGAAGGGGAAAAGGGGAAGGAAGGAAGGAAGGAAGAAGGAAGGAAGGAATGGAAGGAGAGAGAGAGATAACGAAGGAGGGGGAGATGGCCCCCCTGGGATTAAAACCAAAACCCAGGGGAAAGGGGGAGAATGCGTCCGGCAAGCCTAAAGCGGGGGAAATTTTCAGTATTCACAACAGGATTTCACAACAGCAACAGTGATTTCCATGTTAATAAGTAGACAATTTTCTGTCGTCCTTATTGCCCCCTCATAAAATAGCATAGTTTTGCATTGGGAACCTTGTCTCAAAAAATTGTATCATTCCCTCTGCTCCAACCATTCTGAAGATCTTTTTATCAAAATCATACCCTTTGCGCAGTGTTTTCACCTGTATATACTTTTATCTATGTTTTTGCTATATTCCCGTAATATTTAAAAAAACGTTATGATTTTTGCTCAATAATTCCTGCTTTTTTTTGTCTTTATTTCTTGTGTGTTTTTCAGAGACTGTTTTTGACAGAATTAACCCACCTAAAGACACCGCTAGTAAGAAGCTAAAATTTGGGGACGTAACTTTGAAAGTATGAAATGATGTGTTGATCTTTTTGTTTTACGTGGACCATGCGCCTGAAAACTTAGGGAAAAGTCGTGAAGTTGGTCGATCTCGCCCGTTAGGGGAGCAGGCAAAAGTTCATAGTGACACCTGTGGTCTTAGTGAAGATCCCGTTTTGGAAAATTGATGTTGGGATCTACAGTTGGCTCATGCAGCCCCTAATTTCTCCTCGCACTTGCATTTCGTGAACAGGTATAAAACTGATGCGATTTTCTTCACCACTCGACGATGGATTTGCAGTTTCTTTTGGGGGGACTTGAACTCGGCCTTTGCTCCCCTACCAGGCTTTTAAAAGAGTTGCCCCGGGCAGATTAGAACCGGAACATTGAGTTCCCCACCCCAAAACGCTAACCACCTCCCCCGCCCCCCCAAATAATGTGATGGCAACATATATTTTGAATATTCTTTTTTTTTGTTTTTTTTCGTTGTAGCCTATGGCGCCTGTAAGCATAGGGAGATTTTGATTTTTGGTCGACCCCCCTTGGTGGCGCGGGCTGGTTTTTTTTAAGTACACGTGGGGTTCTCAGGTGAAGATCCATTTTCTGTGATGTTGGGATCCCATTTTAGGCGCATGCAGCCCTAGAGTCCCCGGCACACTCCAATGGGCAGACCGTATATGCTGCATGTGGGTGCTTCGGTCACTCGACGATGAATTTGACAGTTCCCACGGCAGGATTAAACTCGGGACATTGATTTCAGTACCCAAGAGCTCCCCCAATGGGCCACCGCCCCCCCTCTGCTGGTGCTGTGGTGTAGGAAATATTTATCTGTATAACACATTGTTGCTTATGACATTCATACTGCTGGCGTTCAATTATTTGAATTCCCCCCTTTTTTTGCTTTGCTTTGTTGGGGTGGGTCCCCGTTCCTCATCTTTTTTTGGATGGCATACTCTCATCCCTTTCATTATTTTGGTATTGGATTTCCGGTAACATATCGAAGTTTAAATTTTGGGAAGCCTACCTCCATGTGATGAACTACCCCACATCCCCACCGCCTTAGGGGGGATGCTTTTGTGCCATTTTTTTTTTTTTTTTTTTAATCACAAAGCCAGTTCGGCATTCAGTTCGGAACTGAAGTTCAGTTTTACCCATTTCTTTTCAGCGACTTCTTTTACCCTCTTTTCCTTTTCTTTTCAGGGAGACAATCATCATCACGCTTCATCTTCTTTCCTCATCTCATTTTGTTCCCCTTTTCACACGGGGGTTTCATCAGTACTCACCATCCACATCAATCACCAACACTTTCAGCATCACCTTTAAAAAAATTACCCATTATCCCATTATCAGCAATAGACGGGAATATTATCTCAAAATTTTACATGAGGGTAAGGGTTTTTACAACGGTCACCATGCTGGGGAAAAAACCATGACACCTCTTGAGCAATATTAGCCTGAATGACACTTGAATTTTGTTTTGGGGGACTCACAGTGGGTTTTTTTTGTGAAAGAGTCAACCGCGAAATTATTTTTCTCAAAAATACAAAAATGTAAATAAAATAACCAATAAGCAGTTACAAATTTTATTTTCTTGTAAAAAGAGCAAATAACAAGCCTTTTGAAAAAAATTTGCTTTAGTATAATAATGTTAATTTAATTATTTATAAAAAACTAACAAAAATTTTGTGAAAATGTAAGCCAACAGTGAACGATGGACGAAAAAGGCGCATCATTGATTTGCAATTTTTAAATGTAATAAAATGAAATGAAAGAATTCGTGTTTAAGCATCGAGTCCGTTTCAATTTTCCACACTGTATGGGTTGTGACACACTCCGTTTTTTCAGGTACATACACATGCACTTCAAGTTCTTGGCCCTCAAAAGCATCTGGGAAATTGCACATTTTTGCACTTGCAGCAGACTTTTCGGGGAAAATCGTTTTGGCAAGGATCGTCCCCACTGATGTGGTGTATCTCCTCGTAGCTCCTTACCACCCCTTCCAATGGCGACTCGATTTCAGGGATTGGTACATCTGCCCGAACCACACCTGAGCCTGAGTGTGCGCGTTTGTGTGTTGTTCAAGACATTTTCGACTTGGGGAAAACTTTTCTGGTTTTGGTGCCCTTTTTAAACATGCGGTATCGCACATCGTTGATGTTGTTTTTGTCCGAAGCTGGTGAGTAAAATGGGGCAGAAAACTCTTCCACACTCCGTATGTGGATTCTGACAACGTGCCACGTCCCAGGGCATCAAAAAAATTTTCTCCGGGGGGGGGGGGTTTTCTGAATACCTTCCATTCGTCCCTTTTTTCCCGTGTCCATTGGTTGTTACTGTGTCCCCATCCTGTACCGATGGTCACCAGGAGTTACGCTGCATGGTCGGTGTCAACTGTATTCGTGCACAGCCCCATAAAAGCCGTTTCCCGCCTTTTGCCAGTTCTCCCCCCAAACTCTCCATTAATTTTCCCCCGAAGTGGTGAGCAGTACCAATACGTCGGTTCCCTGCACAGATATGATCCGTTCGTACCATCCATATAGGCCCCCCTTGGCATGCAAATTTTTACTTGTATCGGCCTCCTCGTAGATGCTGCACTGTTCAATCAGACCCCTGTGACGATGTCATTTTGGTTTTCTTCCCAAACTCACCTGCAGTGATCAACTCACAAGGGGTTGGCTCTTTTTTTTTCTCCAAAATCATTTGATCGCTGAGAAACTTGGTAAGATTTTCCTTGTTTTCGGTAAGTCCATGAATGCTTCCAGGGCAGGGAGTGGAATCTCTCTCTGTCGATCTTTTCCCGGATAGAACGTATCGCCCCCCTCCCTTCCCGGTCCAGACTTTATTGATGTGATACGATATCGATCGAAAACCACATCGACCTTTAGCAGTGCCTTGAATGCTGAACACTGATGCATTTAAGACATCAGCCAGATCTCCAAAAAGACTTTCCCCCCCGTTTTTCCAATGGGTTTACCAAGCCCGACCATCTATGATAAAAAATGTCTTAAGCGAAGACTTTGGCAGGGCCTCAAAAGTTTCTCCGCTCCCAAAACTTCCCGAGCGCAGCTTTATTCGTAGGACGTAGGGTCCCGCCGGCTGCCAATGACATAGTACCCGGGGTTTGTTCGACTCAGAAGACTTTTAAGTCTATTCACGTCCGGGGTCCTGTGCCACAAGAAGCCGCTGGAACAAAGTCTGTCTGCCCGATGGTTTGACCCTTTTTGACTACATCCTTTCCCCGTTTCTAGGGGTACATTGTCGTCATTTTGGACTTGTGACTTTTTCAATTTTTCATGAAAACCACGTCTTGTTTGCAAATCCCTGATTCCACAAATTCTTTGATCTTTATTCTCCATGGTTTCAGCGGGCAGTAAAGCGTTCTTATGTTTTTCAGGGCAAGATCCTTGTCATCAGACAGGTCAACTCGTCACCTGCTTTGCTCTCACTGTCAAATATTGTGAATCGTGATAACTTTTCCCGTAGCTTTTGAACATCTTCTCTGTCCCCCTTTATTCTTTGGACCGACATCTTTTTACGCAGTGGTGCTACTCGGGGTCACGATTGCCATGCCAATTAAACATTGAAGTGGTTTCTCAACAATTCGACTTCGCTGTTGTATTCAGGCACCATTTGTCCCCCGCCTAAAAAACACCAACACCCTTAAACAAAATTATATAATCATCATCGTAGCGCGGGAAAATAACAAAAAGTATGGCGGGGGTTCAGTTCACATTTCTCAGCCCCAGCCTCTTTCATACCGAAGTAAAAATTTTAAACCCTAACACATGAAACAGAGCCCCACAAAAATTGCTATATGACTAATTAATGAACAAAAGGCTTAAGAGCCTCTGAAGCAGGCATATAAATGTTAAAATCACCAAATTTGGGCCCCGAAAATTACTGATACGTGATTCAAAACATAGATGCAACAATTAAAAAAAGATCTATCGAACGTCTATCGTTTATAAAGGATTCAAAAGTTTTTACAGTAGTTTTTCCCTTTTTTTTAACTTTCTCAATTCTATAGCATAAAGTAATATTTTTAAAATAGGGGTTTTTTTATTCTGTTCTTTTTTGACAAAAAAATAAGTTTTTAACTGCAGTTTTGGGGAATTTTTTTGACATTTTTTGTATTTTCGAAAAATCGGGATTTTTCGCTTTAAAACCTCTCGCAAAAAAATACCCCGGGGTGGGGTTTCCCCAAATAAAAATATAAATGTCTCCGGCAAATATTGCTCAGGAGGTGCCCCATGGTTAAACCCTAGTATGGGTGATAGTTTGTAATAAACCCTTTTCCCCCGCATGTGATTTTTTTGGGCCCCCCTTTTCCCCATAATTTTTCCAAATTTTAAAACACCAAAGCACTATTTCCCGACGTACCTTTCCCCTAGCCTTCTGATTACACGGGGAAACAATTTGAAAAAAAACCAAAAATTTTTGGGAGTTAGATTTTTGAGCTTTTTTTAGACAAAAATTTGGGCTTTGGCTGTTTCCCAAAATTTATCATTTTTTTCAAAGCACGCCCAAGTTTTTTTCTCCACAGCTTACCCCCCCGATAAGAAAAAATTTCCACTTGTGAGCTGTAGAAAAACTTGCCAGCTGTTTTACGATTTGACTCTTTAAAGGCTATGTGGCAACTTGTTTGTGCATTTTCCCAATTGGCAGGGGGGTAAAGGGGTTTGTGCAGCCCCCAAATAGGTCGTACTAAAAATTATCGGAAAACGAAAGCTAGGATAGTGGGAAATTATAGGATTTTTTATGGTTTTTTTCTTTAAACCCTTTGTAACAAAAACCCAATTGATTTCTATTTCGTTTTATGCTGTTTTTTTTGTTTTAAAACTTGTAACTTTTCAGTTTAGTTTTTTATTTACATATTTTAAATATTTTTTTTTTGTTTCGATCATGTTCTGCTCCTGCTACGTCTCGTCGAAATCCCCTAAAAAACCCCTGACCTTCCTTTCTCTTTTTTTTGGAAAGTTTTTTCACCATTCCAAGTCGGGGGCAAGCATCGGGCGTATTTGTAAAACCAAGCATTTTTTCGCATTTTTTAAAAGTGAAACTGGGTTCAAGACAACTATGGGCCCCTCAAAAAGTGTGAAAGCAGTGTGTCGAGAGTTACGGATGTGGACCAAAGGAACACGTGAAAATTTGGCTTTTGGTACTCCAGGGTTTTTGGCGCGAGCAAAAAATCTTCCACAGACTGTTTTTTTGGGTTTAGTAAAAATATCGGATTTAACAAAAAAAATTAAAAGAAAAATAGAATATCCTAATCTACCGCCCAACTAAAAAGACCAATGCTTCATTCAGCTGAAATTCCAGTGAAATTTTTCGAACCTACCTCCTCTAAAAGACCCTGAGTGATGTTGGGAACGCATGAAGCAAGGGAGGGCAGTTTTTGGGACTTTTCACGGGGAAATTTCATTCCCGGAGGGGTTTTGGGAATCAGCCCCCGGATTTTGAATGTTTACAGGGTAAATTTGGGCCTACCCAAAAAAAGCTTCAAAATACTAGCATAAAAGACGGAACGAAAAAAACATACTTGAACAAAGAGTGAAGGTATCATTTTTTCCCAACCGGGGAAAGTACATTTCTCCCAGAAATTTTTCGAAGTGCCAGGGGTTTTTTTGTTTTTTGGGGCCATAACTTTCCCGGGTTTTTACTGAAGGAAAACCCTTTTACGGGTTTTTCTGGGCTTTAAATCTACAATCCAAATGAAGGGGCGATTGTTTATTGATAGCTCAAAGCGGAGCTTAAAGTGGGGCCCTTCTACACAAGGGCAATTTGTTTGGCGCAGTCCCTATTGGGCATTGGGCCCTGTCTTCTTAAGAATAGGGAGATGTAAAGAGATCATTGAGTTATTCCCAATATGACAAACCAATTGGATCACTGTTTTTAAACCTTTAAATGGTGTCCTTCCTTCTTGGTCAACAACGTGGTTTACCCCAAAGTACCCCCTGTTTTTCTCTGTATGTTGGGTACGAGCTCAGAGAAGCATTGGGGTTCAGACAATTGGCCTCCGGGGATCTGTCTTAAACCGGGACCCCTAACTTTTGTAAAATGGGGCCACTTTTTTGAAAAGGAAAAAAATAATTTTCCCACCTCTGCACAAAAAACTAGGTCCCCCAAGGGAAAAAATTTGAAAAAAGCTTTGTCAACGATGGCAAAACTTTTTAAAAAGTACATCATCTTGGCATTTCCTGGACTGTAAATTGAAAAAATAAAGGGCCGGGTGTTTGATGGCCCCACAAATTCGACAGTTTAAATAAAAGGGATAAAATTTAAACGGTACTATTAAACCCTTTGGGAAAAAAATGTTTGGGCAAACCCATTCAAAGACGTCTTTAAAATTTTTTGGGAAATACACGTGCAAGAAATTACACAGATATTGTTCAAAACTTTTGGGAAAGACTAAAAAGCGTTTGGGGTTGCAACATGAGTTTTTAAAGTACATTTTTTGCATAGCCTCTTGCCAATTTTCCCGGGAAAATCTTGGTGTTTCTAGGCCCCCCCCGGGCACGGTAAACGTTTCACCAAGATTTAAAGGGTTAGGAAACGTTACCGGGGTAAGGGGAATGTGCATTTTAAAGGCTGACTATTTTGGGGGGCATCAAACGCGATACCCCCTAAAGTTGAACCTCCAGACAAGGCTAAAAACCCAATTTTTTTTCCCTTTAACCTGCCCCAAAATTTATGCCTTTCCTTTCTAAAAACATGATAATGTTAAAAAAAACTTCTATTCATTCCTATTTTTTTCTTTTTTTCATTGTATATTAACATTTGCAATTTTTTATAAAAAAAACACTTTTTACTTTTAAATTTATATTTTTTTTTCATTTTTTTTTTTGGGAAAAAGGGAAAATCCTCCCGTTAAAAAAACTTGACGTGATAAAAAAAACTGAATCATTTTGGGAAATTCACCCCCCAAAAAAATTAAAAACAAGTGCCCAAAACCAAAACTCAAACAAAAATTTGTTTCCAGTGTTACCCTCAAAGGCTAGAGGGGGATTTTACAGCTTGACAATTTTTTACTCTAGAGTAAATTGCTGCTGGAAAATGGCTGTCTGCCTACAGATCATGCTTCAGCTCCTTGTAAATTTGCTGTTTTTTAAGCACCAAAATGACGAAAAAATAAACCTGACCCTTTCTTGCTTTGGTGTGTGTGTTTTATGTTGGGGTGTGTGTGTTGTTTTGTTGTGTGTGTGTTTTTGGGGTTGTTTTGTGTGGGGTTTTTCCCGTGTGTGTGTATGTGTTTGTGTATGTGTGTGTGTGTGGGGTTGTTTGTGGGGGTGTGTGGGGTGTGTGTGTGTGTGTGTGTTTTGGGGTGTGTGAAATGTGTTTGTGTGTGGGGTGGGGTGTGCGTGTGGGGTGTATGTGTTGTATTGTGTGTGGGGTGTGGGGGTTTTGTTTTGTGTTTTGTGTTGTATGGGGTGGTGTGTGTGTGTGTGTGTGTGGGTGTGTTTGTGTTTACCTCTGGAAATACAGGGCCTGAGCTATATTTTTTGGCCCCCGTCCCGTTCTATATTTAATGATTTTTTTAACTTAAATTCTTTTTTTTAAAATTATTTTAATTTCTTACAACCTGCATTTTTTTTTGGCCCGCTATCCCCATTTTTTCCCGTTTTTTGGGAAGGTAGCTATCTATTATGGAGGAAAATAATTTTTTTTTTATTTTTCCCCAAACTCTTCCCTTTGTTGGAAAATTTTTTAAATTAAATTTTATCATTAAAATTTCCCTTTTTAAACCAATCTTGTTAAGGCGTGTGTGTCTTAAAAAATAATACCCACCTTTTTTTTTTTTCCCTGATAAAAGGTTTTTTCTCTTAACTTCCTCAAATAAATTATAAAATTTTTCCCCTAAGGGGGGGTTTTTAGAGAGGAAAATGATTTGGTGTAAAGGAAATTTTATGGGGGATGTAAATTAGATAGGGTTGGTTAGGTTTAGGTTAGGAAAACGTCCCAAGTTGGTTTGTGAAACTAGCGGGGTCTGCGGGGGCGCACCCCCCTTTTTTTAAATTACTTATTTTAACCTCATGTATTGTACCCAAACTGCTAAATTGTTAAATTTTAGGTGTTGAAAATCTGTGATTTTTGTCCCCCCTTAAAAAAACCCGAAAATCCACCTGTCCCCCATTTTTTCTTGGGTAGAGGGGGGGGGTCTCCCCCGGGTTACGTGTCAATTGGTACTGAGGTGATTGGAATGAAGTAAAATGACCCCCAAAGAAAATTTCGGTTCAAGTCAATAAAATAGTCATATATAGGGAGACTAAAACCCAAAGGGGTCCCCAGGTCATCCCGTAACCTAGTCACCTTGCCCCTTTGTCCAACTTGTCCCCTGGTCTTTTCCCCTCCCAAGTCAACCTGTCCCCGGGTAATCCTCACCAAGCATCCGTCCACGAGCCGCTTTTTAGCCGCAAGTCCCTGGGGGTTTTGAGTGGCTCGGGCGGCTTACTTTTTAAAGTCTTTTATTCTATTTTATAATTTTTGACCTCTGCCTTTTAAATCGTTTAAAATAGAAATGCATTTTCGACGAAAAAAAATGGACTTCGACGAAAAAAATGCACTTGGGAACGAAAAAAATGCCTGTGACGAAAAAAATGCACCGCCACAAAAAAATCCCAATGTGACGAAAAATGCACTGCACAAAAAAAATGCACTGGGGAAAACAAAAATACCTACAAACGAAAAAAATCACGGGCGCAAAAAAAAAAATGCACTGCGCCCAACAAATGCACTGCAACAAAAAAATCCCACTGGCGACGAAAAAAATGCACGGGCGACGAAAAAATGGACTTGGGACGAAAAAAATGGACTTCGAAACAAAACATGCCTTCGAGGGAAAAAAATTCCCCTGCGACAAAAAAAGGGATTTTGACGAAAAACATCCCTTTGGGAAAGGGAAAATGCACGGCGACAAAAAAAAGGGACTTTCGACAAAAAAAAATGGATTTCGCGGAAAAATGCACTGCAAACGAAAAAAATGGCTTCGACGAAAAACAGAAATTTCCCAACGGAAAAATGCACTGCGACGAAAAAATGACTTCGACAAAAAAAATGGATTTCGCAATTAAAAGCATATAAGTTTTTGAAATTGGTAGTTACTTATCGGGTCCTGATTTTAAAATGGATTTTCAATTTTTATCACTTTTAAATTGGTTTTTCCCAGAAAAGGGAACACTAAATATTAAAACCAGAATAAAATGAACCAGCCCGGCGGGGAAAGTTCTGCGGAGATCGGGGTTGATGAGTCCTTTTTCTGAGAGCTTGTGTCTCCCCCCCCCTGGCTTCTTTTCCCTTTTTTCAAATCCTGGGTGGAAGTGTTTTTTGTCTCCCATTGTTGATTTTTGAATAATGGGATTAACCCGGGGCACAATTTTTGATTCCTTACAACCCCCCTTTTTGGGCCTATTGGGATCAAGCGTTGTGAATGCAAGCTAGACATGGTTCCCACGGACAAAAGATAGCGGGAAAAAACTATAAGTAAATTATATATATATCCCAAAATATTAAAATTTTTATATTTTTTATAAGATTTTCTAAAAAAAAACGCGGGTTTTTTTTGATTTTTTAATTTCATCAAAATATTCTGTATAAAAACTATAATACTAGTTCCACTTCCAAATTTGATAATGGGTTGAATCTAATAGAATATTTTATGCATAAAATTTAATATTTGTTTAAAGGGTAAAACCCGGGACTGACTTTTCTCGGGACGCTAAAAAATTTGCCCCCAAAATTTTAGGTTAAAAGGGAGGAGCGATGAAAGAAAAGGTTTAAATAATTCATCAAACCCAAAAAAAAAAATATATACATATTTAAAATACATACAGAAAAAAAACTCAAAAAACTTATCAAAGTATGACTTAAAATTTCAAAAAAGGAACATGAAGATTTTTTACAAATAAAAGTTTTACACCCTATGACTAAACTCGGCGACCTGTACATAGCCCTTCATTTCCAAAAAATACGTCTTTGCCATAGGGAAATAAAAATAAAATGGTTTGGGAATAAGTTTTGAGGAACGGGGAAGGGACATTGTTAATAAAAAAAATGGGGGGTTGAAAAAAGCGTGGGCCCCTCCAAGCCCGGGTTAGCGAGCCCCTTTAAATATACGCTAAAAGTTAAATTTCTCTAGAATTTATTTTACAGTTCCAAAGTGGAAAAACAGTTTGGCAAAAATAGGGTGCAGTATTGCAAAGAAATATTTAAAACCCCTTTGGGTAAATTCTACTTGGAATTGTAATTACCAGAGGGGGAAACCCGACATGGCACGAGCCCATGAGTCACATAAGCGTTTTTAAACCCATGACATTTACGGTAATAAAAATCAACGGGAGATTGTAAACCGAGGGGGTTTCTGAAAAAAAAAAAATTTTTCCCCCCAAGGATAACTGGTGATTTTTAAGATTTTGGGGTCCCCCAAAAAGGACTAAAAGAAAAAAAAATTTGGAAGGGAAACATTCCGTTTTAAAGGCCCTAAACATTAGCCGAAAGGGGCCATCTAAATTTTAAAAAGATAACGGGGGCCAAAAGGGTTAAAAATAAATAATATGACGCTGACATTCTGCCAAAAAGGGAAAGATAGATGTGAGATACATGCTTTAATTCCTAAATTAGAAATGACCCCCCTTTAAGGAAATCCTCCAGTAAAAGGGGGAACCATTCTTTAAACTTTTTTGGGAAGGGCAAAAACTTAAAAACAAAAAACTATAATTTTTTTTTGAAAGGAAAAATGCACCACAATCCCATCTAGGGTTAAAGTAGCCCCAGAAATGGGTAAAAAAATTCCCAATTTGTCCCCGGGGAAACAGGGGAAAATTAGGAAAAAGTTGGTCCTTTCCCATTTAAAGGGGCATCCAAAAATTTGTCGGGGCGTCAACAGATTTTCGCTCAAAATTTTCCCCTGCAGCTTGAATGAGAACATTAAAAAACTTATGAACTCACTTGCCAATCATCAATACGGGCTGAAAACGTTTTTGAATTTCGTAGCCAACGAAAAACAAATTCCAAAAAGGTTTTTTGGAACTGCTCTTTCCCCGAGGGGTTAAATGATGTTCACCAAGCCCTTTTAAACCCTTTAACCCTGTTTATGTTTGTTCTGATTTTGCCAAAAATTTTTTTTTTATGATTATGTTCTGCTTAAAAGAGTACCCGACCGGGGAATTAAGGGTCTTTTTAAAAAACCCTGACTCATAGTATTCCCCTAATTTTTTTAAACATCTGTTTCCGTACCAGACCGAATACCCCACCAAAAATTTGACACCTCCGGGGCCCAAAAAAAGCCCGTTTCCTAAAAATGATTTTCTTCCGGATAGGACAGTCCTCGAGGGAACAAGTTCGAAATTTTAAACGCAAAGAGTTTTTGGCAACCCCAGATTCCTGAAGCATGGCTAATTTGGGCTCTTTTTTGGGGTCCCAATACCCCACGGGAAAAGGGTAATCCACGGGAAAGCGGATCTCCTCGTCACGCGGAGAACATTTAAACACATTTCCCCCAAGCGTTTAAATTTAAAAATGATAACTTCGCTGTTACAAATCTTCATCCACAAGAGGCATACCCACATTAAAAAACCTCTTCTACAAGGGAAAATTTTTTTTCCCTTTGGCTTCTGAAGAAAGGCCCCTTGGCGGACTATGTCATCATAAAATTTTGTCACCCTCCAAAGATTTTAATCCCAAATTTTTTTGGGGGAGCATTGCAGGAGTGTATCAAAACAATTCGACCAGCGCGATGTGAGTAGACATCTTCTCCCAAAAAAACACATACATTTAAAAATCTAAATCAACTGACTGATAAAAAAAAAAAGGGGAATGTAATGGTTTTAAGGGAAATTTGGAATTACTGCCGCTGCGTGTGTGACCTCATTTTTTGTGACAAATTATCATTTTTATCTTGAGTGTTTTCATAAACCCAACAAACTGGTGGGTCCTGTAATCAACATTAGGGTGGGTAAAAATTTTACCTGTATCCAATCCTCTAGTACCGCTTAAACCCGGTCTATATGAAATGTCTTTGCATGGTACTTAAAAAGTGTTGTTTGGTTTTTTTTAAGGAAACCCCTGGGTTTAATAGCAAATACCCTGTAAGGTCCCCTTTAAAGTTGGGTCTAACCCTTTGACTTTAAATTTTTTCACCCGAAAATAAATAACCACCTATCAAATTTGGGGTTTTCTGCTGTGTATGGGCGTTGGGTTTTTAAACATGTCTTTCCTTGGACAAATCAATAGCGTCTGGTTAACGCCTTTTTAAATTTTCTGAAAAAACGCTACTCTAAAAACCCCAAAGTAGCCATCAAAATTTTAAAATTTTTGGGTTTTGAACCTTGCCCCTAGAAGAGTGTAAAGGGAGTCCCTTTTTTTTGCCCAAAAAACAAAGAATGAAGGGGTTTCACAAATAGATTTTTGTGTCATGAAGGTTTGGGGGGGAGACACTTTAGGCCCTCCACTCCTCCCAATGGGGAACTGTATGGTTTGGCCAAAGACTTCAATATTTTAATAATCTTCCCTTTTTTTCTTTCCCACCATTCCCTTTTCCCGCTAGGGGATAATTTTTTATTTTTCTTTTTTTTATTGGGGAAGAGTTTGCAAAATTTTAGTTAAATGTTTATTTTAAACTCGGTACCCTTTTTCCGGGGCAATGTGGAGGTGTATTGAACTTAAAAAAAACTTCATCCGTAATGTTTTGCAACTGTTCGAGCCGTTTTGTCTTTCAGGGGTACAACAAACCCAAAAACTTGAAAAAAGATCTATGGGTACTAATAAGGGTTTTGGGAAACCCGATTCCCCGTTAGTGGGAAATTTTGCAGTCTATGGGTATTTTCTCCCCAAAGGGCCTTTAGGTGTAGGGTAAGGGGAGCATAGGGGCAGGTTTTTCCCCAAATGAACCCCCCTTTTTTTCAGCGCAGGACTGACATTTATTTTATGTGCGCAAAATATCACGGCGCATGAATGGCCAAAAGTATTCTAAACGTGCTTTATTTCAAAAATTATCTTTCCCCGGGTACCCGCAAAAGGGGTTTGAATCCCTGCAAAGGGGAAAAAAATCTTGGTATAAGTGTAGACGGAAATATAGCTGGGAAAACCCGGGGGGGTTTGGGGGGGGGGGGGTTTCCCGTCTTTTCGTTTAGATATGTATCAGACCAAAAGTTGTATTTTTTAACCCGAAAATCGGGAAATTTAACGGTAATTTAGCAATTGGGTATAAACCCCTGACTCCCAAATAGTAAATGATGGGAGCACAGGAAAAAATCATTTCGTGTTCCTCTTTAAAGTTTTGGGGAAAAACGATTTTATTTTTTATTTTTTTTGGGTTTATCAGGTGTTTTCAGTTACAAGCGCAATATTCCGGGGCCCAAAGAATCAAGGGCCCCCAAAATTTAATTTGCCTTCAATACTCAAAATTTTTGGGTTTTAAGTCTATTTTGGGCAGGGCCCCAACCCCGGCCCAATTTGCCTTATAATTCCCTTTTGGAAATTTAATAATTCTACTACTGGTGCATGGGCTGTTTTAACAAGAACGTCATACCCATAAATGAAAAGATTGAAATGCTTTTAAAACCACAAATAACCCCCGCCGAGCTTTTCCTTTTTGGGTTTTTTTGGAAAAGTTACGCTCTGCGGGTTTAAAAGTTCTGCTTGGGTAACTAAAGCACGCCATTTTTCCTCTGCAAACCTTTTTGGGTCAGAACAGCACCAAGGCCGAATCCGTCAAACAGGGGAAAAGGTAAACTGACGTGTTTTCTGGGGAAGCAAGGGGCTGGGGCTCACAAAAACCCTGCCTTTAAAAATTTTAAAAATTTCTTTTGCTCTTGTGGAGATTCCCCTGAAAATTTTACATCTTTTTTTTAAGAGATGTTTATAGGGGGCTTGCAACTTTTGAGTAATCCCTGGGTAAATTGGTCTGTAAAAAAACCCCGCTGAGGGCCCAAAAAACTTCTCAGGGCTTTGAAATTTGTTTGGGGGTTTTTAAAAATTTAAACATCGCATCAACCTTAAAACGGTTTTAAATAGGGGAAAACCTTTGCATCCAAAAAAATGACCCAAGAAAGAAATTTGGGTTTCCCTTTATGAATTAACCTTTTTTAAAATTTTTCCTTTTAAAATTTGCATCTTTTAAATGCAGAAAAATACTTTGTCCCAGTGTTCGTAAATGGGGAGGTTGTATCAGGGGGACAAATAACCTTTTCGTCCAGAAATGCAAAAAACTGTATCTCCTTTGTAAATCTGAGAAAACCCTGTTTTATGAGAAAAACTGAAAAGCTAGTGGTCACCACTATTCCAAATGGGACTTTTTGAAAGCGTAATGGGCCGAAGGGTACTGAAAAGCTGTGAGGTTCCCTTTTTTATTCTCTAAAAGGGCCTGGCCCGTTCCCCTGACAAGGTCCAGTGGGTTGGGGGGAAACCCTTTTTTATCGGCCCTAAAGGCCCTGAAAAATATCCTGCAATACAGGCAGAGGAACCTGGTTAACCCTTTTTAAAAATTATTTAAAGGGGCCGATAGTCAAAGACCGGTCGCCCTTCGCCTGTTTTCTTAGGGATTTTAAAAAAATGGAAAATTTCCCGGGCTGGTGGATGGTTTAATAACATTTTTCCCCCTAACATTTGTTTAAAAACCCTCCCCTCAATTTTTAGACCTATGTGAGTGGGGGAACCTATATGCTGGGAAAGTAGATTAATTTTTTTTTATCATAGCCAAAAAAATGTGATGTGTAAGAGGTTTGGGCGTGCCTTAAAAAAATCCCTTGTATGGCAATTGTGTCATGATTTTTCCGTTAGTACCTGCAATAGTGCTTTCTTTGCCCTGGAAAATCCTATCCTTTTGGAAGGGCTGAGTGCTTCCTGTCACACTGTGCATGAAACAGTGGGGGGTCACCAGTTGATAAATGGGAACTACCGGGAAAGTCGCAAAACAACCCCCACTGCAGATGGGGGGATTACAAAAACCCGCCAGTACGTTCCTATGTGCAGCTTTAGAGTGCACGGTGCTTTTTTATGATTACATTTTTAAACAAAGCCCCTTTGGGAAATTAAAAACTACACAAAAGCTGATTCCCCTGAAAATTTAATTCACCGTATGATTCCCTCAAAAAATATGCCTCGCATTCATCCTCAAAAACCCCAATTTCAAAAAAACCAAACAGATTTGCGAACCCTTTAAAGACCTTTTTCCCCTAACACCACGAAAAGTTTTTAGAATCTTGTGAAGGGAAAAAGAACCGTAGGGGTTGAACAGGGAAACAGGTTTAGTGTTTCCCCGGCGAATTTATTTCAACGTGGCTGTTTACCGTTGATGGCCGCCCCGGGGACGCTATTTTTGTCATTTTCGTTATTTCATTACTTTACTATTGCAACTAATGTAAGCACTGGTGAAGGTTTTTTATCTCTGGTATAAATGTTCCAAAAAACCTTATCCCGTGTAAGTGTGGGGCAAACTTTTATGCTTTTCCCCTCCCTTGCTGAAAAACCTATCAGGGGGTTTAGCAGGGAAGATAATCCCCGGCGATATATGGAAACATATATAGTTGCAGGTCCGAAATTCTCAAAATTCAAGTGAAGCCATACTTTTCCAAAGACAGGGAAAATTTTTTATTATTTCCCAAAACCCGTTTAGTTTTGATTGACGGAGGTTCTAAGAAAATGACAGATTTTTTACTGTTTACGTAACGCAGACAGCGTATCTATGTTAAAATTTGGCTCCTGACCGTGGGCCATGAAAGCAGTTAATTGCTCTTTTCCTTTTTGGGAAGACAGGGACATTTAGGACTTCGTATAAAGGGAGGGGTTCCTAAATTAAAAACCTCGGGAAAACATCATCATTACGTAATGCCCTTCTAAGGTAAACCCCGTCAATGCTTGTTTAAATAAGAGGGCTGTAATGATGGTCTAACCTTTTCTGGCCTGGGTAAAAGAAAAATATTTCTTATCTACTGTAAATTCTTTGGGGAAAAATGTGAAAAATTTAAAAAATTTTGGGGGGCACTTTAGAGACCCGGTGTACGTCGGGGTGTTCCCGGTGCCCCCGCTGACCGCCCCCCAAGGGGCGACGGTTTTCTGCGCTGCTGGGTTTATGCAGCTTAAAACCTCCCGAAATGTCGTGTTCCCCGGATTGTAAAGGCCCGTACTTTGTGTGTTCACCCTCTAAAAAATTAGAGAGTGTTGACCGGAAATGTTGGGAAAAGGGGGCAGAAAAGTTCCGGTTTCCTGTAGTTATTTTTTGGGACCCGTGACTGACCGCGATACTTTATCTCGCTCTTTACTCGGCAACGCATATTTTTCGGTGTTTTCGAGTTATTTTTCTCTGTTCCCAGACGGAACCCAAACCGGGGAAGAAAAACTGGTTTTTTACCTTTTTTTTTTGGGGCGGTTGGGAAAGACAAAGGGGTTTTTTTGAGCCCCCCCATTGGGAAAAAAGACCCGGTGACCTTTTTGCGGTCGTATTCCCTAACCATAACCCAAAAAAAAAAAGGGCCCGGTCCTTTAACGTTTCTTTTGGATAAAAAATCCCTTTTGCATTTTTCCCCCAAAAGACTAGTTGGCATAACTGGGGGAAACCCTTTAAAAATTTTTGGGATGCAGGGGGAGAAAACATTGTAAAAGGGAAATGGGGATGTTTAAAAATTTGGGGTACCTACTGACTTTTCCCTGTCATTTTACTGTCGGGATCAAAAAACCCATGGTGAGTTGGCAAATACATCCACTATTCCCGCCCCAGTTTATACGCCCTGCATCAAGGCGTCATAAACATTATGGGACGGTACCCTGTCCCCCAAAGAAAAGACATTTAAAAAGGGGGACAGGTTCCCCAATTGGACGCGTTGCAAAAGTAGTTTTCAACGCCTTTCTGGGAAAATTTTTATAGTTTTTTCAAATTAGAAAAAAAATCAGATGTAATTTATCTGGGGAGGGGATTGGGGCGCCCCATTTTTCTCTTATATTTTTAATTTTTTCCCCCGGCTTCTGAGCTGACGTTTGCGGTTTAAATCCCGATTCCGCAAAAAAGGGATAGACAGACATTCCGTCCTTTTATCCCTGCCCTTTTTTTGGGGCCCGTAAAAGTGTCATGGTTTAAATTTTCACTGAAATTTCTACTACTCGCGGGCCTTTCTGAGAGTTAAAGGGGGTGGGAAGATTACCGGGAAGTGGAGGAGTCCCTGGTAAACGTATTGGGATCCAGAAACCCATGAAACCCTAACGTTTTAAAAACCCTCCCGTTGTTGGGGCACTCTGTTTTTGTGTCACTATGTTGGGGTTGCTCCCCAAACCCCTCACGGGGTTTTCCTCTCCCAAAAAAAGATAATAATTTTTATCCCGGCTAAACAAAAAAAAAAAATAAAAACTCTAACTGAAAAACTGGACTTTAAAACCTTTTAATATTTTTCTTAGCGATGTAAAAACGGTGTAAGGTGTACGTGATAAGGGGCCACACGGGAGGGGAGCGATGGGTGAAGAATGGTATTGGGCCCTTTGGCAGAAAAAGGAACCATTGAAAGTGCTTTTAAAGGAAGGAGTTTTCCCTCGCCGGGACTCCCGCAATTTTTGGGCCCAAAATTACATATAAAAACCAAAAAATTTTTTAAAACCAAAAAAATACAGATAAAATTAAAGTTGTTTACCCCTGCGGGGCGAGATGGGAAAGGGGGTGTTTCCGATGGCGTGGATGCGTGGTTGGGCCCGTGTTTCCTTTTTTCCCGGGGAGGAAAGCAATCTCTGGTAGCGTCGAGTCAGCGTATGTTGTTTTGGGGTTTTTCGACGACCCTTGATCCGTGGGGATTTGCTGATTAAAGATGTCTCTGCAAAACTCCTTGATTTTTGGTTGTGGTTTTGGGGAAGGGTTGTGGTTTTTAAGGGTTTTGGTAGTGGTTTTTTAAATTGTAGAGGTTGGGGATTGTAGCGCCGGGTTGGTTGTGGTATTACTTGCTTGATGAAAATAAAAGGGGGTATCTTTAAAACTGTTGCTTTGGTTTAAAAAAAACTGATATAAGGGGTCCCCACCCTTGCCACCCTTATAATTTTTTTGTATTTTGGGATTTTTCTTAAACTGGTCTGAGTTAAAATGGTACTTCAAGTTTTTTTACACATTTATTGGTTATGTTTATTTAAAAAACACTGAATATTAAAAAACCCCAAAAAAATGGGAAAAAAAAACCCGCCGGCGAAGGAGCTCTCGAGGGGTGGGGTGTTGATGAATTTCCCCTTTTTCTGAGAGCTTGGGGTCTCCCCCCCCCCGGCTTCCCGTTTTTCCCTTTTTTTATCCTTTGGTGGAAGTGTTTTTTTTGTCTCCCATTGTTGATTTTTTTGAATAATGGGAAATTTAAAACTGGCCCAATGCCCCGATTCCAAACAACGTCCCTTTGGGTACTTTGGGTCAAACGTTGTGAATGCAAGCTAGACATGGTTCCCAAAGGCGAAAGATACAGGAAAACTATAATAAAATTAATAATATCACATAAAATTTAAATTATATGTTTTTTTAAAATTTTCTTTAAAAAAACGCTGGTTCTTTTGATGTTAAATTTCATCAAAAAATTCTGTATAGAAAATATAATCTAGTTTTTCACTTCCATTGATAAAAGTTGTAAACTAAAAAGTAATTTGTTTTTTGCCTGAAAAATATTTTTTTGAAGTGATAACTGACTTTCAGCACTTCAACGAAAGAAATGCACTGCAACGAAAAAAATAGGACGGGGGTTTAGTGAAAAAAGATGAAAAGACGGGTGAGAAAAGGGGACGGGTGACCCGGGTTTCAATTGGACAGGGTTCCCGGTTGACTAGGGTTTCGCTAAGACCTGTACCCCAAATTGGGTTGGGGTCTCATATTACTTGAGACCGATTCCCCCCCTTTGGGGGTCATTTGACTTCATTAAACAATCGCCTCGTCCAAATTTACCTGCACTTTTTATCTATCCCCCCCCTTTTAAATTTTTCGTTTTGAGGTATCTGAAGGGGGTCTTTTGAAGGTCTGGAAAAAAAAACTGCAAAAGGGCGGGAAAAGGCTATGAAATTTGCCAAAAATTTGTTGTTAGGGTAAAAATTGGGGGGTTCCCCGAAACTTCGAAGAAAAAGGGGTTTCAAATGAATCCCCACCACAAGGATGCACCACCTTCTTCACGGGCCCCTCCCAGGATCCGTGGGGCCGTCGGGGAATAACGAGGATGGACCGGGACAGCGATGATTTCCCCGCGACCGCCCTCACACTCCACACAGCAAATCACGGAGCTACGGGCCTGACTACGTTTCCCGGCCATCCCCTCCTCGTTACCTTTTATGGGGTTTACAGGGATTTTCGGACCCCACCTACGCCCGGCCAGCCACCTCGTCCCGCCCGAAAGGGGTTTCAGGAGCTAAAGGACTTCACCTACCCCCCGGGCCCCTGGGCCCCGCCCACTGTTGGGTTACAGGGAGCTACGGACTTCACCTACGCCCCCGACCAGCTGCCCCGTCTAAACCCGTATGGGGGTTTCCCGGGGGCTACGGACTTTTACCTACGCCCGGGGGGACCGCCTCGTCCCAAACCCGTATGGGTTCAGGGGGCTTTCGGAAACCCCACCAAACCCCCGGCCACCGCCTCGTCTACCTGTAAAGGGTTACGGGAGCTACGGGGCTTCACCTACGCCCTGGCCAGCTGCCTCGGGCCCCCTGCATTTGGGGACGAGGTTTTTGGTTTAAAACCCACGACTCGTCCCTTCCTGGTTCGGTTTCTGCTTCACAAATTCCCTCCACGTTACGTTGTCTTCCTTGTGGCAACGTATTATTTGTTTGTGATCCAGCGACCTGTGTACTTTATTGACATATGTTGGTGACTGCTATTTAACGTTAAGTAAGTTACGGTGTGTTTACTTAATTTGAGCCTGTGACAGCGTGAGTCAATAATTGTTGACCTCGGAGAAGGAGGTTACATGTCAATTGGTACTGAGGCGATTGTTAATGAAGTCAAATATCCCCAAGACATTTCGATCTCAAGTCATATTATACTCAAGTCAATTGGGTACCAGTCCAAAGCGTAACGTAGTCAACTTGTCCCTTGTCCAGCTTGTACCTTGTCCAACTTCTCCCCTGGTCAATCCGTCATCAAGCCGGCTTGAACGGCTCTTCCGCGCGTTTATCGATTAAATCTCGTCAGAGAGAGAGAGAGAGAGAGAGAGAGAGAGAGAGAGAGAGAGAGAGAGAGAGAGAGAAGAGAGTTGGCCAACGGTCAGCGTATGGAGAGGACGTGCGCTTAAAAAGCTCCCGCCTCTAACCCCGTTACAGCAACACAAGCTGTGAATCTTTTCATTCCTTTCTCTCTAACTCTCCATCTGCTCACTTGCCTAGATTCTCTGCTCCTTATAGTGACAGACCGAACCCGGAAGGAAGAGCCATTTAGGGCTCGCCATGAAGGAGGGGCCTACTCGTGAGGTATTTCATACCAAAACGATGTTGGTATAAAGAAATCATTTTGGGCCAATTTTGGTGTGTCGCGAGTACGGTTGAGTACGATCTAAAACTTGAACTTGAGTTGGGAGTCACCCAGCGGAAGCCTTTTGTCCGGCGCCACATGTAAACAAACGCTTTTCCCTCATCCAGCTGATAAGACTTCAGCATGGCAGCGGTCTCTAATACCGAGATATACCATAATAACCCTGAAAACATACCGAAACATATAAAAAGATACAGAAAGACGCATTTATATGTATGTATTTCGGTGTATTTCGGTAGAGACACTACCATGGCAGCACACGGCGTGGTAAAAATGGATGAGGACTGCGCGTTCATTTTCTGAGACACTTGACTAGTTTTTCCTTGCCAAAAAGGGTAGTGTTTTTTTCGGGAATGGAGGTATTTTAATGGGAAATTTTTCCGCGGGAATTTGGGGCGGCGCCAACCACCCAGGAAATGGCGACCATTAAATTATTTTTTTTTTAACCTAAAAAAGCTCACCAACCCAAACCCCCAAAATCCCCAAAGGGCCAAAATATAACCTAAACCAAACCTTAAAGTTTTCGCCCAAAGCCCCTTTTTTTCCCTTGCATAATTATTTGAATTTTCATTAAAAATACCTGTTCCAAAAAAAAAAATTTCCCTTTTTCCCCGCCTTTTTTCCCCTAAAAACATGATTTTTAAAAAAAGTGCGGGAAAAACAACGGGCCACTTTCCACCTTGGCGCAAAACCTTGCGGGCGAGGGCACTTTGAGTTAGCCCCCCACCCCCGCCCGGACACAGACACACGGAGACTCAGAAAAAAATACAGTACCCGAAGAACCCCGGGTGCCCCCGGGTTATTTTTTTTTTGTGCGACACGGCACATATTTTGCATCCTGCTTTGGGTACAGCAAGAAAGCTGTCCCCCTTCCGAAAAGTTTTAGCACCCTTTCAAAACCCACACGAGGCGACGATATAGTGTGCAGACGTGTCAAGCGGCGGGGAGCGGCGGGTGTAACGAGCCCTATAATCTGGTGGCCTCGCTACTCCCTTTCCTACAAACCGCCGCCCCCCGCCGCTTGACACTTTCCTCCCCAACCCATATATCGTCGCCGCCCATTTTTGCAAAGGGGTTTGCAAAGCTCTGGGGAAAAGGCAAAACCCCTCACGCTGCCCCCAAAACAGGATGCAATTTACATCCCCACAGGCACAAAAAAATATCAGAAGCCCCAAAACTCCCCGAGTCAAATTTTTCCCCGATTCCCAAAGCATCTGTATAAAGGCAGGGCGGGGAGGTTACTTTTTTGTGACGTCCCCCGGGGGCCGGGGTGCGGGTTGCTGGTCCCGTTGTTTTTTTGAGAGCTGGGGGGGGGAATTTACAGATTTTGAATGGGGATCTTTTAAAAAAAACGGGGGGCTGGATAAAAAATGGACAAAAATTTTGGGGGTTGATAACTCGACCCTGGCTATATTTTAAATGCATTAAATCAGGAATGATGAAGGGTCTGGAGGGAATTTTCCCGATTTCCCAAAAAAATTTTAAACCAAACCCAAAAAACAAAAACCGTAACCTAACTCAGCAATTATTAATCCCCAAAATAAGTTTTTTTTTTTGGGTTTTTTGCAAGTGAATAAACTGCAAATATTCGGAGCCGAAAATAATGAAAAAAAAGTAAGCTGAAAGGGCCCTGAAGGGCCCTGGGCTGACGGCTTAGCGACCCGCATTTTTTCGCCCTTTAAAAAAAACCCAGGGGTTTTCTTTATGAACTTTTTGATAACATTGACGAAAAAAATCTTTACTATTTTTATACAAATTTCCAGTGTCTCCCCATTAACAGACTGTTCCTTTTTTTAAAAGTTACCTTTTCCCAATTTCCCCCTGAGGGGGAAGTAACTTATCTTAGGGAAAGGGGATGCACAGGGGAACTAAGTAAATTTGGGGTTTGGGGGAGGCACTTTGTCAGGGGAATAAAATACGGAGGAAAAGGGGAAACAGGGGCCTAAAAAAAGGATTTTTTCCAAATTTATTTTTGGGGGCCCGGGGGATCTTCAGGGGAAATTTTGGGCCACGGGGCCAATCTGCTTCTAGGGGGATCCGGGAGACCCATTGCCTGTTACGGAAAAAGCGGTTTGGGTTCCCCGACCCTTATCGCCCATCGTACTCCCTGGGGGGCAAAGAAGTATTCAAGTATTATGTCTAAAAAAAATGGGAAAAAACTATTCAATTTATGGGGTTTCCTTTAAATTTTCAAAGGTCACAAATATCAAAGTCTTACCCTTTTTCATTTTTGTTCCTATATATAAAAAAAATTTTTTCAAAAAAATTTTAAAAAACAATTGAAAAATGTTGAGAGGTAGCTCAATGAGGTTGAATTTTTGAGTATTTCGGGTTTGGTGCGGGGGCTGCGGCGGCATATAGGTTTTTGGGAAAATTTTTGGAGCATGACTTAAAGAACAGGGGATTTGAAGCTTTCAGACATGTATTAAACTGGGGGGTTTGTGTACTGTGGGTACGGGGGTACTATTTATTATACATTTTTATTTGTTTAATGAACCATGACCATCTGATTGTTTAAATGAAAAAACCCAAAAAAAAGGTTTTGAATTCAAGCTTACGTGAGAGTAAACATATATACCTATTACCAACAATATGTTATTTTCTGTTTGCAGGATCCTAAAACAGTGATCAGGGCCCATAGATCCCCAAGACCAAGTGTACCGTTGGGGAACACTGTGCCCGAATTATTAGGTAGTAAGCTACCGTCGCAGCGTAGGGCCCACTCGGTTTTTTTTTTAAATTTCACCATTTTAAAATTTTAATAAACCCCGTGCGAAAAGTTTTTCTTTTTCTCCCCTATCAGAGATGCCAAATTTTGGTAAAAGGAAAAGGATTCCAATGCGAGATCATAAAAAACTGTCAAAAAAAAATTCCCAAAAGACTTTTTGAAAAAATGGCGTCTTTTTAAAAAAAACAAAGGAAGGCCTTCCCTAAACAGCAACCCAACGAGAAGTGCTTTCTTTTCAGAGTTTGGACAATCTTTTTGTTTTCCCCTTTGAAAAAGCTTCGACATGGGGAAAAAATCGCGGGAAGAAAAGGGATTCTTGGGGGGCCCCAGCTTTAAGACGGAAAGCGAGGTACAATGGAAAAGTGTTGGGACAATTTTTACTGTTTGTAAGGAAAAAAGAAGTAGTTGATAGCCCAGGGGGAAGATGGCAGAAAGCCCCCCCGCCGAAATGGAAGAAACACAATCGGCAGAGAGAACGACAATGGAGCTAGCCTCGTCCACCGCAGCGAGTTTAGGGTGAAGATGAAAAAAATAACCAGAAGAAAACAGTGACTTAGAGGATCGGAGCTGTTGCTGATACTTCAACCTTTTCTCAAGAGAAAAAAAGGGGGTTTTTTTTCCCCCCAAAAAAAAAAATCACACCACACCTCAGCAGACTGACAGGCGAAGGTCTCGGACCGCAAGGGGACCTTTTTCATCGCCGAAAGTCAAGAGTATGGGTAAAAATATCACAACCTTTTCCTTTTGGGAGATCCGGGCCATACACCGGGTGAGATTGGAGGGATCGAGTTTTAAAGAGCAGCTGATCTCAAGGATGATTTCAAGGTCGCGTATTATTGGTTTAGTCATTGGATGGAAAACTTCTTAAAATTTTACAGGAAAAGAAAAAGATTTATCGGGTCTCAATTTCTTGGGCCTGGTAAAAACGTTTTTTCAGTTTCTCGCTGTCGCAAAAAAAATCGGGAAAAAGGTGAGGCTCCGGCTGCAGCGTTTTTTGAGGGCCCCGTGGGAAAATTGGGGTATTGCTGACAACATCAAAGCCTTTTCTTCGACAAAAAAACCCCTCAAACCCGGCAGGTTGGCCGGTGTTGTTTTTCTCTTGGAGCAAAGCTTGGTAGGGAGTCTTTTTGTCACTGGGTTGCAGACATCATGTTTTTGGGGGCTCACTTGGTGTCGTTTTTTCCCGATGCATGGGTTCCACATCTTCCCCCAGAGGTTAAAATATTCAAAACTTTTTTAGGCACGGTTTTGGGGTACATTGAAAGGGGAAATACGGCACCGGAATCGGAGTGATGAAATCTCAAAAACCCGGGGGGGGGGGGGGGGGGGGGGGGGGGGGGGGGGGGAAGGGCATCAAAGCATCGACCCTCGACTTTTCCAAAAAGGGAAAATGGTGAGGGGGCAGCCGGAAAATGACTACAGCGAGTTTTCCCGGAATTGGCGCTAATTTTTCCCTTTGGGAAACCCTTCCTTCTCGAGGAGTACGATTCATGTTTCCAGGACCAATGCACCACGCACGCTGGATTTCCCCAAAGGGCTTTTACTCCTTTAAGACTTGGATTTTGAGGGGGATTCAAGCTGACAAAAAGAGAGGAGATGGTTCCCCCTGATGTGGGGGCATATTTGGTGTTCCCCTGGGATATTTGAAAGCTGGAAAACAGCGGCCGAAACCCGCAAGTGCCCATCCCAAAGACTTCCTAATCTTGACATCCCCCGCCGGGCTACTCTGAAACCCCGGAGCTATCTCCAAAAACAACATCCGAAAAACTCGCCAAGCACCTGTGGTACTTGTCAGTTTACCCCGTTTTTTTGGCCTTTTTTTTTAAAACCAGGTCAATCCTCAACAAAAAGGCGATGGTGGTGTAATGAAAGAAAAGGAGCCTACTTTTCCCTCTCACGCAAAAAAGGTACAGTCAGCCTCAAGTCCTTCCGAGGAAGGGAAATTCGAAGAATTTTTTGTAACCCCTTTAAGTCTTGCCCATTTCCCAGCTGATGGACCTCCCGATTTGGTTTTCCCCAAATAGACCCAGAGATGTGGAAGGGTCGGGGAAAACTTTCAAAAGGCCAGAGGGTCGTTTGCTCGATGAAAGTCGTGAAAGATTAAACCGGGAACCCTGGAGTGGCATTCATAAAGGGTTCAACAGACTTCCCCCCGAAAAAACGGGATGGCTAACGGGAGTACCTGCTTTAAGTCGTTTGAAGAACATGGGGGTTTCCCAGAAAAGCAGGAAGCAGACTCCCCTTTTGGAGAGTTTAGATAACGACACTGAAGAAACCCCCAGAATAATTTTGAAAGTGAAAGGACACTAAATTGGGGTTTTAAAACGGGAGACCTGAGCTAGCGTAGCAGTGAAGTTTAGCTAAAATATTTTTTAAAGTTTTGTGTAGTTTTTTTGGTTGTAATCTATAATTATTCTTTATGATGATAATTAAAAAAAAAACATTTTTGAAAAATGTTTTCCAAAATTTAGTTTTTCCAAAAAAGACGGGAAAAAGTTTTAAAAAGGGTTTTTTTCTCGAAATGTTGTGCTTTACGTGTGTGGGGTACCTAAAAAAATTTTAATTTTTGTTTTTTTTTTTCTTTTTTCCATGCGTTTTTTTAAACCAAAAAGGGAAAAACATTGGGGGGGAAGACTTTGGAAAAAATCAAATATTTGTATTATACTTTATAAGGGGCCCCCCCTAATTTGGGAGGGTGGTGTATTGGCAGGGTGGTGTGTTGGCAGGGTGGGGGTGTTTGGGAAGGGGTGGTGGGGTTTTTGGGAGGGTGGGGTGTTGGGAGGGGTGGTTTTGTTGGCAGGGTGGTGTGTTTGGGGAGGGGGGGTTGGGTGGGCCCGGGTGGTGTGTTGGGAGGGTGTGGGGGGGGTTTGGGGGGTTTTATTGGGGAGGGGTGTAGCTTGGGGGGTGTTTTGGCAGGGGGGGTATTGGGCCCGGGGTGTGGCTGGGGGGTGTATTGGCCCGGGGTTTTGTTTTGGCAGGGTATTGTATTGAAGGGTGGTGTATTGGCAGGGTGGTGTGTTGGCAGGGTATGTGTTGGACGGGGGTGTATTGGCGGTGGTGTATTGGCGGTGTGTATGGCAGGGGTGTGCTGGGTGGTTTGGCAGGGTGTGCTGGGTTGTTTTGGCAGGGTGGTGATTGGCAGGGGTGTCTGGGTGGTGTTTGGCGGGGGTGGGCGGGGTGGTGTATTGCGGGGTGGTGTGTTGGCGGGGTGGTGTATTGGCAGGGTGGTGTTAGCAGGTGGTGTTTGGCAGGGTGTTTATGGCAGGGGTGTAGCTGGGTGGTGTTTTGGCAGGGGGGTGTATTGGCAGGGTTGTGCGGTGGTGTATTGGCGGGTGTGTGTGGTTATTGGCAGGGGGGTAGCGGGTGGTGTTTGGCAGGTTGGTGTATTGGCAGGGGTGTGACAGGGTGGTGTTTGGCATGGTGGGGTTGGTGGGCTGGGTGGTGTTTGGCGGGGTGGTGTGTTGGCAGGGTGGTGTATTGGGCAGGGTTTGTTTGGCGGGGGTGTAGCTGGGTGGTGTTTGGCGGGTGGTGTATTGGCAGGGTGGTGTATTGGCGGGGTGGTGTGTGGCAGGGTGGTGTATTGGCAGGTGGTGTGTTGGCAGGGTGGTGTATTTGGGGACAGGGTGGTGTGTTGGCAGGGTGGTGTATTGGCAGGGTGGGGTTTGGCAGGGTGGTGTTTTGCAGGGTGGTGTATTGGCAGGGTGGTGATTGGCAGGGTGGTGTGTTGGCGGGGTTTGGTGTGTTTGGCGGGGGTTTGTGGCTGGGGGGTTGTATTGGCAGGGTGGTGTGTTGGCAGGGTGGTGTGTTGGCAGGGTTGGAGGCTGGGTGGTGTT